>JAUKNK010000355.1:1795000-1822500 GCA_030765055.1 Mantis religiosa | reverse complement strand
TAAGCTTTTGTCTGTATTATATGTTTAATATTTGTGTTAAAATTGTTTATTGTACTCTTATGAATTGATAAATATCTTATTTATTGTGTATTACCTAAAGTATTTTTGCGTCTAAGAAAGGAAAGAAAGGAAACAGTATAGAAGTAGGTATAGGATTCTGGGAATGGGTGAACCCATCCCGTAGGGGCCATCAGATGGGGAAGTTTGCGAGCAACTGTCGTGGAAATATACCTTAGGTATGCAGGATACTGTAGTTGAGAAATAACGTCATCAGCTTTCAGAGGACATTTTACATATCCCTTCCTGAGACACTAACACTAGCTGACGAATTCAAAACCACATATTATAGTTCTACCGTAAACATTCAAAACTACCATAAACTTGATGGCTCTAATTACATTTTTGTCTTCCTATTCTTTCTGGTT
Organism: Mantis religiosa; assembly: GCA_030765055.1. NCBI lineage: Eukaryota > Metazoa > Arthropoda > Insecta > Mantodea > Mantidae > Mantis > Mantis religiosa. The sequence continues at coordinate 1,822,075 of JAUKNK010000355.1, read as the reverse complement.
TACATGTTTAGGTAGATAATATTTCTGTCTGAAAGGAAGAGTCTGCTAAAGACATGTCTCCTAAAAGTATTATTACATACGGTGATTAAGGTCGTGAAAGAGTTTATGTAGTTATATTGAATACTAGAAACTTTATAGTCACTTTGGCTTCTTGATGATATTGGTAGGTGTTCAATAGAATCGATGTATGCCAGAGAGATGTTATTCATGGTTACTGTTCTATAGTATTTGTCTAATAAGTTTGTTGGTAAAATAGCTTTATTTCTGTAGTACTTTCCTGAACAATCTATTTTTACTTTGTCTACAACCCATTTACATATTAGGCAGAGAACCTGTTGCATTATGCCCAAAGCTTCAATACAGGGATTTTATTGAAACTTACGTTTAGAGATCCCTAAAATTAAAAAAAAGTATTACTGAAAAAGGGTCCCGGAGTACGAGTAGGTGTCTGTGTGTCATGAATGTGATAGCTCAAAAACAGAAAGTCAATCCAAATTTAGCATCTTCAGTTTCTTCTTCTTCTTCTTCATAAGGCCGGAAGATTAAAAAACAAAAACAAAAAACAAAAACAAAAATAAAAAATAAAAATAAAGCTACGGGAAATAATAAAGAATCCGAGATACCTCATGCATATCATAAATTGTTCATAAGTTTTGTATGAAGGCACGGACTTCATACTTAGTCGGTCCTATAATGAGGGAGAGTGTATATCAACTAACCAAGGTGTAAGAAAGGGTGTGTATTATAGCCCACACTTTTTATTATTTACATAGAGGACGTCATAAAGAGATGGAAACAATATATACAAAGTGGAATAAAGGTAATGGACATGAATTTGCATGTATTAGCGTATGCAGATGATTTAGTTATTATCAAAACTCTGAAGACAATCTCCAGGGAGCAACTTACACGTTACAAAGAATATAATTTTAAAATTCCTGTATCTAAATCGGATGTCATAGCATTCCAAAGTAAATACCGGTTAAAAGTGAAAATATTTCTAGATAATAACATTTTATAGCACATTTGTTATTTCAGTTATCTAAGATGTGAATTTTCTTTTGGCTATGACAGATATGTACAAAATAAATTAGGTAAATACCATTTAATGTGCGGCACATTACACGGGCCGATACACAATTAAAATTTTATAGCATACTCGAATTAGCAGTGTCACTCTATCATACCACAGTGAATCCTAGATAATAAGGCAAACTTCTTTTAGTCATATTCAAGCCACAGAAATGAAACTTTTAAGAGCAATATTGGGACCTACAAGAAAAGATAAAATAAGAAACCAGGTTATAAAGGAGAAACTAAATATTTTAACATGCACGAGAAAATTAAAAAGCACAGAGAAATCTGGGAGGAGCACGTAACAAGGATGGTCTGCATAAGAACACCAAATAAGACTTTAAATTATAAACCCACAGGACGAAGAGATCTGGGAAGGATCAGGCAAAAGTAGATTGAGAACGGAAAAGGCCAAATGGCTTAATCCTTGTTTGGCAAAAGAAGAAAATTAAAATTAAAACAATAAAAAAGTACTCATATTCGAAACTACAGTTTATATTTTGATTTTCTAAAAAAAAAAAAAAAAAAAAATTAACAGTTTTGGTTGAAGTACGATATGTTTAAGATACTTTCTTGAGTCATGAGATGTTGAACTTAAATTATCTGGAAATACCTCCTCCCCCCTTTAAATGCAGTGGTTCTATTGGTGGCGGTTCTCCTTTGTAACTTATTTGGTGGTAACTCGTAAACGTTGGACTGCATCATTAGATCAAGCACACATTCACACTCATTCATACTCATTCATACTTCCAGACTGGGGAAGTTGGGGAATTATCTTGGTTGGAGAAAAATCCTCACCCCCAGTCGAGAATTGAAACCGGAACCCTTCGCATAGCAGGCAGGTGCTCTACGGACTGAGCTACGGGACCAGAACTGTCCTCTTTGTTCTAAGCGACTTTTATATAACTGATAAGCCGTAGATACAGACAAAATCTTATTACTTAAATACATATCACGTTAGACAACAAATAAGTCTGTTTTTGAGCATAACATTTTTAGATATTCCCAGGCATTAGTTGAAATTTTCAAATAGTTGATGTTTTTTTTTAAATGGGTATTCACAGGACTGTTTTGTTCATCCGGAACGCACCGGAACACACCGGAACACACCGGAACGCATTCCGGTAAACTTTTACAAACTCCAGTGAAATTTAAAATTGAGATTACCGCCGATACTGAGTACAAGGGTTTGCATTCTGTCATAATCGTTGATGCAGATGAAATTCTTTAATAGGTTTAGTACTGCCATTTTCGTTCGTTAACCTAAAACTGCCTTACGGCCACCCATCGCACCATTTCCAATCCTTAAAAAGTAGGATTAGAGGGTGCAGCCTATACATGAGCAAACGGCAATGTAAGGTAAAACAAGCAGGCTGTGGTAAGATGTGTTCCTCTTCTCCATCTGCTTGATTATTGTGCAATATTTTTATTTCCCGAGAGTAGAGTCTAATAGGTTTTAGATTTTTAGATTTGTTGTACAATATGTTCGAGTGATACAGTTCCAGTAAACGTTTTTTACAGGGGAAAAAAACCCACTGGGTATTCATTTTTTCTTGTCCTGACCATCTTAACAGAAAGGAATGTCGCCCGCCTAGTTAGCGTAGATGTTAGCGTGTCTGTCTCACGTTCAAGAGGTCACGAGTTGGAATGTCGGTCAGGGTGAGTTAGATGGATAAAGTTTTTTCCGTCTTTCTATTATCCTAAAATACGAATGTCGGGTAACTCTAAGCTCCATGGACCTGGGTTCATTTGAGCATCATTTCACCCATTTCATTCATCACCAATATGTCCTAACGTAGCAGGACGTAAATTATAACAACAACAAAAAGTGAATGGAATGCCAAATATATTACATGTCTGTTAAAATATATGATAAGCCTCCTGTGTTCACACATTGTACGGGTGATACCAATTATACAAATTCATACGAATGTCAATCTCGTTTAACAGCAGTATACTGAATAAGTCTTTGTAGCAATAGTTTGTTGAAGAAAGGATGGGAATATCATGTGATCGAAACACGCCCGACTTCTATTTATTTTTTCTGGAGGTAGTGTTAATATCCAATCCAATACCTGTTGGGCAACTAATAGAAACCATGAAAAAACCTGTCTGCGGATACACAGAATTTGGATATAAAGGATGCAAAATTTGGCAGCCAGGGAAGAAAATGAGGACGTCAACGAACCCCTTCACCAGTAGAAAAACTAGGTCGATGAAACCGACAAAGGCAACATCGTAAAGAAATGTACCTACTAAATATTTAAACACGGCCAATATATAAACAAATGAAGAATGATTTTGTAATAGCTGCAGCAAAGTAACTTAAATGCACAACGTATTTCGTCAAACAAGGATGCAAAAAGTGTGTAACATCAAGGCTGGTAAGCAGAAGGCCTTAGACGTACAAAGAGATTTGCCGCCACGGTTAAGATGCAAGCATGTAATTAGTTAGATCAATCGTATGCCGACAAAGGGGACCTGTATGACGAAAGCGTAATGGTAAAATCATGAAAAACATTTTTAAAAATCTGATGTTGACATTCACAAGAATTTCTAATGCCTTCTCACTCTTGTAAAACTTTTTTTACAAAGCCTTATTCTTCTATGTACTTCAAGTTAATGCAGATTGACATTCGTCAAAATAGTTTAACCATATATTGGTTACAGGTACACTGGTAACAAGAGAATATAGTAGTCTTTATCAGGCAGTCAAGTATTTTATTTTCTTACCCGCCTCGGTAGCGTATATGTTAGCGTGTCTGCCTCACGTTCAAGAGGTCCCGAGTTCGAATCTCGGTGAGGGTCAGTTATCTGGATAACGGTTTTCCGGGGTTTCTCCTTATTCTAAAAGACGAATGTCGGGTAACTCTAAGCTCCATGGACCCCGGACTCATTTGAGTATCATTTCATTCATCGTCCGATATGACTAAACGTTGGGGACGTAAATTAAAAAAAAACCATCTTTTCTTTTCGTTATCTTTGCATAGCCAGGACTGGAAAAACGTACCTATAACGACTTCTTAGAGAAAATCTTCAAGTATTTGAAAATTCAGAACAAATAGGAGGAACGTTTCAGAACTGGTTAAGTACACAAAACATATTTGATATAGGTATACTATGTGTTTTAAGGATATCTGCGTTAAAAATACACATTTGATATAAATTGTGTGCTTTAAGGTTATCTGCGTGACCATTAATTATGGTTTACCAGTTATGTAAAGGTAATTTAGAACGAAGACAGAATGGAATTTGAGGAAATGCATTGCATTTGTCATGAACATAACCTTAAACATGTTGTCGTTCATTCAAAATTGTTAGGGTCATTTTTAGAATACCTTTATTTCAAAACTTTTCCCTGTGAAAGATAGTTTGGCATGGGGAATGTTCTTAAAATATCCAAGGAACCTTTAATTTTACTTTACAGGAACTAGTCTTCCGGAGATATTTAATGATATTTTGCAAGATCTACACAAAAACATATCGCGGAGGTATTTGATGAATTCCTAAGTGATTCAAATAATTGAAAGATCTCGGAGATCCAGAACTAGTTTAAATACATAAAAATCTTCAGGTGTGCTTAAAAGGAACCTATGGCGTAAAGTGTGAATAACCATGAATTTTAAAAAGATTCAGACTTACGAAATAGAATGATCCAGTCTAATTAGGCTGCAGAATACAACTATAAACATAAAATAAATTTATATTAAGAACACAATACATAACTAGAGCTAGTTTATATGTACTTCCACTTTTTTATTGCTAGTAATCTAGCCATCCTATACTTCAGGAATTTGTTCCATTTGGGCCATGACTAGGAAAATAAGTTTTGATGAGCAAGTTTTGAAACATAAATGGTAATAAATATACATTACCTTTAGTATTAATAAAATGACAAGCTTAATGATGACCTACATAAATTGCTAAAAGTTTCGTTGCTGAAAATGTCCCTCACGTTAATTTTTTTCTAAGTTGGCAGGTCTACCAACATAATTAGTTATGATGTAAGAAGAGGAAGAATACTAGCGAATTCTTCATTTCTGAGCCTTCAAATATTCCAACACTATTCCATTTCGGTTTAACTAAATCAGAAGGTTATAAAACGGTTCCTGCAATTATGTAATCTTTTGATCTGGTATTACTAAAACACAAGTCAACAAAGATCATAATATCGGGCCTAAAGGTTGTTGCATCTTAGGAAGATTGGACTACATTAGAATAACTACATATGCTTGAAAATGAAATGCGAATAAAAAAGCTAGGCATCATAGAATTAATTCATGCATTACTTAATAATAGGTAAAATTAGATAATCTGTTTAATATCAGCTATGATTAACTTGTTAAATGGTGTATGGTGGTAAAGGAGATACAGGCTCTATGGGGGATGTTGAGATACATACTACTATTTGCAGTCGATTGTCATTGGCTGATGAACCTTAAATATTACAATTACCAAGGTAAAGATATTGAAGAGGGACTTAGGAAAACGTGGTTCATTTTTTTGTACCTATACCTCCACCACAGAGTGTCCTGGAAGGGAGGAATGAGGTGAGTGACCGATCAAGGAGACACGACACAACGCAGGGCAGGTTCCTTAACATTTTCAGATTGAAGCTCTCAGGGATATTCCAGTGCTTACATCAAAACAGACATTGAAAAGTTGGTGTATATTACTTTAAAGTATGAAAAAGGCTCACAGTACTGGAAACTGAAAGTGAAAAAACGTAAATATTTTGTTCTTATTATAACATTACCAGCCTAAATAAAAAATAAAATCAAATAAATAAATAAAAAATAAATAAATAAAAAAACTCGCAAGAAAGAAGAAAAATTGTAGAAAGAGGGTGTTGGTAATAATTAATACGTTAGAAAAATAAATGTTCACTACATAAGTAATATTTATTCAGAAAAGAGCTTATGTATATTTCCATGTATTTCTCAGGTATTCCTTGCGCTACGTATGGTGTTTATTAAATCATGCATAATGTGGGCTAAACTTTTGTAGGTAAATTCATGATTAATGAATAAAATAATGACTTTTGAGGGTAGTATATTAGCACTTTATTGAATTCTAAGCTTCAATTTTGAGTTTGTTAACGGTCAAAATTGCCGTAACAGATTTGACTTGGATTTGACCTTAAACAAATAACTTGCCTAGCTAATGAGATTTTATTCATTTAAAGAATAAGAACTCTCACTTCTTTCATAATGGATTTATTTTAATAATGGAATTTATCTATTACAGTTATCCCTAGCATATCTTTAATCAATAATTCTAGTATTGCTTTTCATGTATGATCATAGACAATACAAAACTTGTCAGGAATGGTATATTTCACTTGTTTGAATTCAGGTCCAATAGTAGTATAACCAAACACGCAGTGAGCAGAAGGTGGTGTGCATGAGATGCTTAGACATGAAATAGTATAGTGAAAAACTCTAGCAATACATAGGAAAGTAAAAGTGCACTTATATGGTAATTACACTGAAAATGTTGTTACCACATACAAGAAATTCGTTCGATAAGTGTGGTAAAAAAAATGACATTCTTCGGGACATCTAGCGTTATTCCTCGTTCTCCAATGATGGCTATACACTCCATGCGATGTTGCAGCTTTTTCACCCCATCAAGGTCTGCAAAATACATTGACGGTGACTATCACTTCTTTATTTGATGAACATTTCTTACCACCAAGACAAATTTTCAAGTCAGGGAACAGGCAGAAGTCACTTTGGGCTAAGTCTGGTGAATAAGGTTGGTGAGGAACCAGTTCAAAGACCAACACATGCACTTTTGCCGTTGAGATTGCCGATGTGTACGATGATGCAATATCCTGGTGAAAGAGCACATTTTTGTGTTTAATTTCGGTCTATTTTCTGGCAACTCATATTACAGACGATCCAACAATGAAGCATAATAGGCTTCAGTTAATGTTCTGTCTTCTCCCAAGTAGTCTCTGAGGATTATTCCGTAATAATCCCCAAAAAAGAGTGTCCAACTCCTTACCAGCTGACAAAATGGCCCTTGCCTTCTTTGGTGCACTTTTGTTATCCTTTGTCCATTTTTTGACTGCTGTTTTGATTTTGGTGTGTAGTGATGGATACAAGTTTCATCCACGGTCACAAATCGGCGGAAAAATCTTGGAGATTGCGATTAAACAACGCTAGACACTCGGTAGAAGTGTTCCTCCAGATGCGCTTTTGGTCGACTGTGAGCAGTCGCGGCACCCATTTTGCACACAGCTTTTTCACTGCCAAATTTTTATGTAGGATATTGTGCTTTCGCTCAGTTAGATAACTAAAACCTCAGCAATTTCACGAACTTTGATTCTGCAGTCTTGCATAAATAGATCGTGGATATTTTCAATGGTGTCCTGTATGGTGACCTCAATTGGACGACCAGAGCACGATTCATCTTCGCTGTTTCTAAGACCACGTTTAAATTCATTGATCCAAAAGTAAATGGTCTTCAATGTTGGTGCACAGTCCGCGTGAACTTCATAAATTCAGTTTTGTCTTGTACGCTAGTCCAGCCCTTCAAATGAAGACGTTTAATAACAGCACGGAATTCCGTTTTTTTTTTTCTCCTTTTTTTCCATTTCTCAATCGCAGCTATCACACTGACCAGTTCAGATGGCTTTCAATAATGAACTGTATATTATAACATATTCAAATTTTCTGTACAATCTTTTGAATAATCAAGCTTACCACCCGCAAAGTTGCAAAAAAAAAAAAAAAAAAAAAAAGAAAAAAAAAGAAAGGATAAAAAAAAAAGAATCCATCCCTTCATGGAAATTTACCAGACTTATCAAAACGACCCTCGTAATATATATGAAAAGATATAAATTTTATTATTAAAGTAAGTGACAGTCTGTTATGTGATACAACAATTTTGGATTCTCTATCAGAAGAAAGACACATCTGAAAGTAAATTAAAAATAAAATTCTGACTCTAATCATGAAACACACATTTTAGAGCTAGAAAAGATAATGTAGATCGGAGGCAATGCAATAAACCTCAGAGTTAACCAACATCCTCGTCGTTCACTCTAATCAAATCCAGTCCAATACAATAATCCCTCCATAAAAGTATTTCAAAACATGTTTCAAATACTGAGGATTAAAATATATTTATCTTTTAATTAATGTTTTGAACACACTACACTGCTGCTCACATTACACGCACCTCTGCCTAAATCGTTTGCTAAATCCTAAGGCAGATATGTTAGCAAAAACATTTCAATATTTCCAAAATATTTTTCATTGTCTTATAATTTAATATATATTATTTGGACCACACATTACAATAACGCAAAAAGTACGTAAGATATACGTGGTTTTTCAGTAAAGAAGTGTTTCCACATTTTTCAACCCATAAAACATTTCATAACTTACTGAAACATAAAGCATACATAATAGAATAGATACAAACAGCAGTTTTAAATATATGAATTATTGTAACATAATATTGTGTATTATAGAGAAGGCGAAAATGTTGAAAATTTATTGAATAGAAAAGAAAATGAGGATATTTAAGTGAAGAAAATAGAGGAAATATACCGACTTCAGTGCTTTAATATCTTTTGTAGTGCTAGGAAAACGTATATTTTAATAACTTATACAAGTTGCTCCATGCGTCAACTTATATACTTAACAATATCTACATAAATGTTAGGGTAGGATAGATATAATAGAATCTTATGGAGCGGTATCGGTATGTGGATTAGAGTGAGGTATCCCCGAGAGGAAGGATGAGGTGAGAGCAGACAGAGGGAGGTCGACCCAAGTTGTCACGACAGTGCAGATGGCAGGGTCCCCAATATTGACCTATTGGAAACTCTCCGGCAGCCAGTACAAACGGTATCCCACCCATCGTAGTCCTGAAATCAGTCCGGAAAACGTCCTACTGAAGGAGAAAGTATTTACTAGGAGCACATCATCCTGTCATGCAGCGCCGAGACTTCCGCCGACACTTCTGCCTATAATGAGACCACCAGATGATAGACGATGTGAAATAATAATGGACATGATATGAAGCGACAGGGACATAATTAACCTGCCCATTCATTCTCCTGAGAACAGGGAAAACCGGCGACAAGACCCATGAGTCAGGTAAGCCGTCCACGGGAAGTGAACCTGGATCTCCCGAATGCGGATTACAGACGAAACCACCTGAGCAGTCATGCCCGGTTGCATAAATGATAGTTAACTTATAAATTATTTATACTTAGATGAAACTTTGTACACGAAGGGCGTAGGGCACACGAACCCCTTTTGTAGTGCAACTACAGTGATCTGTTTTGGCTACTACTTTTGAGGGAGGGATGTAGTAAAGGAACCGCAGGAGGCTACAGGCTGCAGGCGCGGAGAACCCCGGAAGTCCTGGCAGGAAGATTCATCCCGCTACTGGAGCCGCCTAGGTAGGGTGTTGAAGGATCCTTAAACAAGTAGTCGTCCTTCGGCTGAGTAAGCATCCGCATAATATGACCGCAAAACCATACGCCATGAAACCTAAGACCACACCTGAAATATTAAAAACAGACAGAATGAAAGAGAATTAGATATATCATATACCAGCCAGTATTCACCTATCGATCAGGAAAACTGCGAAACATCCAAGGTCGGAGTGGGTACTCAAGTAAGCAAACCTCTCTTACATACGAGCCTAAGTTACCTCTCGATATTTGTAAACGTTTACAAGAAATCCTCCCAGGTTGTGTTTAAAGTTTCAAAGCAGCTGTTTAGGAATTAAAGAATTTAAAAATTTCAGCATAGGTTTGCTATGAATCGGTGTTCATTGAAATTTAATTCCCTCTCTGTGCATAATACATAACAATCCAGCGTTATTTAAAGTACCAGTACGTTAATACAATGTCCTCAAGACAATGCAATGGTTGTCAGTTTATGGATAATTCAGGAGACGTTTACTTTATGATTGATTGCTAGCAGTAAAATAACAAGGACAGTCGCTACTAAAATCGAAACCTCCGCTGCTTTTTGTGTCCGTTCATCCATTCATTTAACGCTTGTTTATTTCTGTAGTTCATAAAACTAAACGCTATCTCATTTTTAGGGTATAAATCAAACATTGGACAATAAGTTCAGGATTAATACTTAAAGCCTACGTTCCTTAATACTTTCAGATCCCATAATAATTATTACGGACATCTAATTGTAATTTAAGTGTTTCGATATTGCATGAATGTAATAATAGATGCTAATGTGTTTGCTAAGCCCCCTTGAAACGTAAACTGTATTAACATTTTGATTATTTTTATGTACCTGTTCTTACCCTCTACAAATTACTTGTAGGAAGCAGAAGAACTACTTCCTCAAAAAATTTCGAAACCAGGATTTTATAGTTTTCGAACCTGTCTGAATCCAAGTGAAAGCATTTTAGAAAAACGCACTTGCGCACGTGCTCGTGTGTTTATGTACTTTTATGTGAAAGGTATCACTAAAGAAAAAAGTTGGTTACATACAAGCTTATCATTTAAATTCACCAGGTCCCACAAGGCCCACAAAGATTTTCAAGAAAATTCTGCACCAAACCACTGCTCCTTACATGGAAAATTGTTTGTTATTTTATATTTTGTCAAACGCTTTTGTTACAATCTATGTTTTAGATTTTAGGAAGAATAAAAAGTATACTATGCCTTAAATTTTCTGCTATTGTTTTATAATATTCCGTTTACTCGGAATTAATTCTTATAGATTGTAAACTGCAAAGAATGAAAATAACCTTATCTTAAAAACAAAATATGTTAACCTCTGCAAGGTATATTATTTGAATCAAAACAAAATATTTTTGAAATATTCTGGTTCAATTGAATACTAAAATAATTATGTATTTATTTAAGCATGTCACTTTTAATATTTTGTTCCTGGTCTTACAAAGATAATGAAATTTAGTCATCTCAAAGCGATCCACATTTAAAAATCTGGGTGTTGATCTATATTAACTATTCATAACTTTTTAAGAACTTTCGTTATACAATTATATCCACATTTGCTAATAAATATGTAATAGAAATTCATCTTGATTAACAGTAAGTAGAAAGAAGAAGAATTACATAAAAATCGAAACATTTGCATACGTTTCTCTCTCCGAAATTAGCTCGGACAGAGCAGTGATCAGAAATTGAAATTAAGTATTGTACTTACTACAGTATTGTACATAAAGGAAGGGTTTATCGTACGCAAGCAAACAAAAGAAAACGCCCATTAACTTCGCTATACCAATTAAAAGCATAACCGTTGCATGTGCCAATATCTCTGTCTCCCTCTCTCTTCCCACCCAGATGTCTACAGCAGGATTAAACTAGGTTGAGATAGATTATAGGACTTTGAACTTCTCTGTGACCTGTCTGCCTGTGTGTCACCGCTTCATATCCGAGATGTTCCCCTTCTTTGTATAGCATCTACCCTATGGGAGATAACATTTATAGAATAACTATGCAAATAAATAATGATAAGTGTCATTGTTAGACTTGGATTATCTATTACTTGTGTTGAAACACAGGTAAATTTGGCACAGCACGACAAAATTCACATTTATGTTTCACTTAATGGAGGCAATAACATTTCGTATATACCCATCCGAACTTTGACAGCACTGCTCAGGAAAACCACCATCGAATTCAGAACCAGACAATAAATAAAGTACTATAGGCTTTTGTGTTAAAAAGCATATCACCAACATCACTGTGAGCCTAAAGGAAATTGATGGAAACCTTTTATTCATTGATAAAGATTACAGAAAGAACAAAAGAATAAGAAGTGGCTTAAGCAATCCACATTACATCACGCAATGTTTTATCGTGCTCGCATATCTCATAAACAGATAGTAAATAAAGAAAAATAATGCAGGTCTTTTGTTTCTCGTGTCTACGGACTGAAATATGCGACCATATAAATCATAGTAAACCACAAACGTTTTCCTTGTGTGCACATTCAGGACTAAAGCTTCGTTTTTCTGTTTAAAGTAAAATAACAGGAACATTGTACAGTCCTACACAAAGCTTCACACCACCACCAGCAATACTGATCCACCTTGGTCTTCTTCTTCATCATTATCAACTTCTTCATGTCCATCTTCCAGTAAGTAATAAAGTCTTGAGTTCCATTAACAAATACATTATCAGGAATTAGTGCAAACATACATAAAACGATAAGCGCGTGTTAGTATGTAGGTATTCAATCAGCATATCTTAAAAACAAAAGTTTAAATGGATATTTAATTATAAATGTATCTCCAAAATCTCTTAGGGATGTTACATCAAGATTTTCACAAAATCTCTCCTTCCCTCAAACGGAAATATTTTCTCTACGAGATGTACAGACGAATTGATCTAAAATATTGACTAAAATTCCATAAGTTTGATATGGGAACGTGAATGTACATTTGAATCAATATTTTTGAAATATTCATTCTCATTCAATGTTTTGTAATTTTGGGTAAATGTTAAACTATTGAGAAAAACATTACATGAGTTCACTACATGACTTTCTAACTATTCTAACAAATGCTTATTCCTCTAGCTACATCATATTATTTGAGACAAGCATTAAGTTATTGCTAATCTTCTTGTAGGAGCAGGGAATTATTGAAATATAATAAGTGTTTAAACAATAGTCAAATTTTTTAAGAGCTATTCCCAGTTAGTGATGCCTGTAAAATTCTGCTCTCTTTGCCCAACCAAGAGATAAAAATCGAATAACGACTTTCTATTTGAGAAAAAAGAAAAAAAATAAATCTGGTGTGCTGCTATCACAGGACTTTCTCTACTCTTATAAAACTGTTGTCGCAATTGCTCATTCTTCTCTCTACTTTATGTTAATAGCAATATATCTTCTTTTATTGTTAATTTTCTTGTAGGTGCAACGAGAATATGGGAAAACAGTACGTTTTAAGCAATAACCTATTGTTAAAAGAGTTGGTCTTTATGTGATGTCTTTAAAGTTCCATTCCAATTGCACCACTAAGAGTTAAAAATGAATGAATAATAACGTATTTGTTGAATAATTGAGACAAATGATGAAAAATATCTCCAACATAGTTCACTACACAAAAATATACACACACCTATGTGTGTGTGTATGTGTGTGTGTGTGTGTGTGTGTGTGTGTGTGTGTGTGTGTGTGTGTGTGTGTGTGTGTGTGTGTGTGTGTGTGTGTGTGTGTGTGTGTGTGTGTGTGTGTGTGTGTGTTAACTAGATTAGCATTTTCTGTGCAACATTTTTTCTATCTCTTACGGTTTCGAGTTATGTAAAATCATCTAGATAAACTTTTCATTTGTTATGAAGATATCTCAAACATAAATGTATGAACATCCCCAAAAACTGTTCATGTATAGGATAGTCTGTGTGGTGGACTTTCTTGTAAATCTTGGTATTGCATTCTTATACTAGTTTAGACTTTTCTATTACTTTTAACTGACCCACACGCGCGCGCGCACATACACACACATCACATATACACATCAGTGTTCTTTAAAAATATTTTTTTTTGTTTAGTAATATACTCCATAAAGTATATTTCAGCTAAATTGGTAATATAGAATTATTGGGGGAATGCAATAGCTACTGTAAGTACCTATTATGTGTATGGAAGAGAAATTTAAAAAATAAACTTAATTGAACCATAAACTTCTTATGAAGTACCCTTCTCTGTAGGATCAGAAAAGTGCTACCACATACGATTTACAGCGACAGTATTAGTCGTACACCTACTAACATAAAAAATGCTTAGCTTCCATTTTAAAACTTTTCACTCAAAATAAAGCTTTTTTCTATTTAGTTTAGTCTTAAAGGGTTCCTAATCTGAATATTGGGGTGGCGGTTTAAAACAAATATTATTTATATTTTACTCTTCATCCTCAGCTGGATAACCCTTATTTAAAATTTAAAATTGCAGCCTATTTTGTGTTATTTAAACCTCAGTGGATGTTGTAAGAGCCCCAGAACTGGAAACGAACCCCAGGTATCGAAGTGAGGTAGCCTTAGTAGATGGATTAAATTAGGTTTATGGTGAACCCAGATTAACAGAACGCTAATTAAAACTCAGAATATATTGAGGTCATAGCAGAGCACCATGAATGTCTCTACACCGATCGTGGTTATGAGGAGCATTTTTATAGCTTGATAATAATACGAAACTTGAGGTCAGCCAGATATATACTGAGGTGCTTACAAACTGACTTGCAGGCCGTTAGAGTAGAATAAAGGGCTCAAGGCATGGAAAGTAACTTCACCTGGAATAATTGTCACTGAATTCCAACTCTTCGCGAGTGCAGCCCTAAGCCACATTCCTCATATAGCACCTAATATTTACTAAGTCATTACTATATATAGGCGTTTACTATGACTATTAATCATATTTATAGATTGTAAATCAGTTACACTTAATTCTGCGCAACTAGTCCAGTTGTTATCAGTACATGTTTATGATATTTAGCAATTTGGAGCAATTGTATTTGGAACAAATGAGATCAATTCTGCTGTATTCATTTTTTCACATTACTATACTATGTTCTTATCAGTACCATATCGTCGAGTTTCCGAGATTTTTGGATTGTTGGAGTTACCTTTATCCTTAAGAGACAAATGTCGTGTAACTCTAGGCTCTGTGGACCCTGGACTCATTTGAGCATCATTTCAACGATTTCATTCACCGTCCGATGTGATTTAACGTTGGAGGGCGTAAATAAACAAAAAATCAGTTTTGACGCCATACAGGTGAAAAATGCTATCTTTTAAAAATACATAAGTTGGAGGGGTACCTTTGCAACCGGGAGGGAATACCGCACTTAGGACATGAGGCCCTTTGAGCTTCTAACGTAAGCTACAAGCCCCCTGATTATCTCGTAGGTTACTTGCGGCGAAATCATTTCAATAGCTGAGCAGTTCGAACTGCAGAGCAGCTCGACCGTAATTTGTCTCAAAATAAAACAATCCTGCTACAATTATGTAGAAGAGGAGGTAAAGAGAGACACAGAGACACCTTAACAGAAAGCTTTTAGGCTAATGTTTGGTGGAGGAAAGTTCGTGGATGTTTGTCTACAGAGATGCCGTCCCTTTGTTTCTCTTTTCATATGTATTTACAACAGGATCATTTCGGTTTCAGATTATAAGCTCACCTTTTCCTCCCATGGGCAACAAATTGAAAGCTGTGTATCTGATAGAGATGATGAATGAAATGAGGGACAGGTACGCTTAATAGAAGTCGGTTGTGCTAAACCGACCCAGTGGTGGGGGAGATGGTTAGAGAGGGCGAAAGACGGGAATCGAACTGAGACCTCCCAAATGCAAGCCACACATGTAATGAATGTTCAGCCATATATAATTATCGAGCGGGATGGCTCAGGCTGTTCCATCTGTGGCCCGCATTCGGGAGGTCCAGGTTTGATTCCCGTTGGGACCTACCTGACCTATGGGTTTTCTAAAGGGTTTTCCCAGATTGCTGGATGAATGTTGGGTAGGCAATTACATCCACCAAATGGCCTGTCCCTATATTTCATCGTCATCATTATTTCACTTCATCTCGCATCTGGTGGTATTTTTAAGTGTAGAAGTAACAGGGGGTGTCTCGGCGTTGCATGGCAGTATGATGTGCACTTGGTAAAACTTTCCTTTCCAGTCGGACGATCTCCGGCCTCCGAACCCGGTCTGGTGGGGCCATTTCCAGACCACAGTAGGGTCGGATGTCGGTTGTCCGGTCTGCCAGGGAAGGTTTCCATCTAAGTAAAATGTAGGGACCTGCCCTCTGCTCTCTGGTGGCTCCTTGGGACCGCCACCCTTTTCTCTTTCGCCTCATCCTTACTCCCGGTGATGCCCCAGTTTTGGGGCATAGCTGCAATAAGCAAGTCTGGTTGCCGTGCCGAGTCACATCCAAAATAATCCAGTTCCAGTTTCGTATGCATTTCCCCCCCAAAATCGTGGGAACATGTTTATAGATTCTTTTATTTCTTTCTTTTTTGCAACACATTGTGACACAATGTATGGTAATACAAATGTGCTAACAAAGGTAGGCTTTCACGGCCGGCGTCTTCTACTGAACTATACTCGTACACATCTACATTTCTCAGCACTCGCAGAACTTGTAGTCTTTTTGTGATCAATGTTCTTGTTTGAAATCCTTATCCTTTATAATCCTCTAAACTTAAATTTTGTTAATTTTCTCATCCATTTATTTCTCCACAAAAAGTATTAATACAGGCATATTTATATTGCTTTGTTTTCATTTAGACTTCCTTTACTTGGAATGTTTACTCCCAGTTGGCTGAAGTCATGTGCTAAACAGTGAGTAGAAGTATGGTTTGTGGAAAAGGCAGTTAGCTTTCCGGAGTGGGTATATTAAGAGGGAAGGTTAGAAAATATGGCTTATGCAATAAGCAGTCAGTCTCGTTTATTTTAGGTTAACAGCTCTACATTAATAAATTACAAATAATACTAAAGATAGCCTTGGTGTTAAGTGTAATAAGTTTGAAAAGCGTCTCAGTTCAAATTAATGAAACCCATTACAGTTGCACAGACTTAGACAAGTAAAGTTATTTATTACCGATCGAATTAGCATATTTCCGGGTTCTCTTCTTCACCTGATAAGAGTTCCTTTTCATCTCCAATTCTCCACACTAATGCTACGACAGTCTTACTAGTTAAAACTTCCATCACATCTGCTCAGTCACTTACAGCGAAACGCAAGTAAACAATTCTGCGGTCAAAATAGTAATGTGGGATGCCATACACATGCATATGACATGCAATGTACCATACCTGAACGGATTTATCACATTCTTGAATTTCTAAAAATAAAATGCAGTCCTCTATTCACTTCTTTTTCTACAGCTGTTAGACCGTTTATTTCCATATCCGTCCCTCCACATACTCGTTGAAGTTCACAATCTGTTACAAATTTTATTTTGAATCACAGCTGTACTTTACCAATAGCTAGTTAATGCTATTGATTTTTGGTGGAGATGATATGTAAAAACTTTGATGTTTAATATAGAGCTGGCACAAATATTTTTGCAGGTTATCTCCAGTATCTGCTACAAAACAACATCATCTGCATAGTTAACTATGCTAGATTTTTGTCTCCCATACTGTAACCAAGTTTTTGTTTCATCTCTTAATAATTAAGGAGGAGATGATGAGGAAGACGACAACGAAGGAAAAGAGAACTTTGTGAGGTAACAGAGAAAATTGGAAAGAATCAAAGTAAGTATCTCTCTTCAAATGCTGAATAAAAAATGCTCCAAAACTCTTCCCATTGTAACAGTTGTTTTGAATTCATCCTCGAAAGGAAAAATCAATGCCTTCATTCATTTTATAATGTTATTTGAAACTTAAAATTATTTAAAGAATATTTGAAAGTATTGTGATGTTTAAATTAAGTTTACGAAGTGAAATTGCGAAAATAAATAAGACGCGTATATATTTGCTGCGAGTGAGGTAATAATAAAGAAGCATATGGTTGCTATGGGGAAGAAAATCAGTAATCTTCCTATAAGGATGCGAGGAGAATAAGTTTGATCGTCGAAGATGGACATAAAAGATTAAGTGTCATCGCCGATAAAGGACACTTAGGGACTGATGCACGTAATTTTGCAGCAAGTGAATACTCTGGAGATATTATAATTTGTGCAACATCATCTTGTGTTAACAGATGACAAATTAAAATTAATGTATTTAAAAAAAATATTAACTAAGTTTTGGGAAGATGGGGTAAATCGTTTTTTCAGGAGAAAAAAAAAAGACATCTCTCGGAGGCGACTTCTTGAGATGAGAATCTTCATGTTCTGACTGGAAAATTATCGTTTAAACCAACTTAAAAACACAATGAACCTAAATTAAGTCAATTTCTTATAAACTTTCGATGTTTAGTAAACCACATAAAACTCCTTCACGTAACACCGCAACTTGGGGATCGATAAAACATCATAATATTGAAATTATTCTTTCAAATTTCACCGCAACGTGGTAGGGAATCACACATTTAAAACGCCATATAAAATTTCCCCTTCACCATAAAGGCACCTCCACTGCTAGCAGGTACATTGGACGTGAAAGTGGGCTAGAGACTAACGCCCAGTCATATCACACTTAATGAATGCAACACAAATGAGGCATCTGCTCATCACAGGCTGCGATATATCATCCTCATGAATGCAAATTATCACAAAGAGGTTAGTAAAAACATTGGCTACCAGAGGCTCATCTTAATGGGTATGTATCAGCAGCAAGAAAAATAGCTCTGTCCCTTTTTATGTTATCATGGACATCCAACATTGCTAGCCTACTTTATGCCACTTTAAAATCACAAATTTAATGGAACAGATTTATTAACCAGTGATTCATAACGGAACTAGCATACTGAGAGACGTGAGCCTGCTCTGTCCTAGTAACAGATTGTCAGACATATTTGGTATTTCATTACGTAGGGGATTCGGTACGTAGGCCACCATGCTGGGCCCATTGTTCCTATGCCCCCAAGTGGGGGGAAGAATGAGGCGAAGGAGACAGAGTGCGGCCGACCCAAGGAGTTACGACAATACTGAGGGCAGGGTCCCTACAGTTTATTTGGCTAGAGACTTCCCCGACAGGCCAGGACAACGAACTCGCTCCCCAACAGCGGGATGGCATCAGGCCCAGCGGGTCCCAGGCAGGCGATTCGAACCCCAAAGGTCCCTGGTTGGCAGTACCGAAATGGTCCCAGCAGAGGAACTGAAGCCAACAACCGATTTACAGATCTAGGAGGAAGTAGTTACTCTCACAGCATATCATCCTGTCATGCACCCCCGAGACACCCGCCGACACTTCTACCCTGAAAGAAACCACCAGAGAGATGATGTGAAATGATAATGGATATGAAATGGAGGGACAGAAAATTCGGGGGATTTAATTAACTTATTGAGGCTATTGAGGTTATGAATGAAGATTTTCAAAAGTAAATTTTACATGAAAGATTGTACAGCATTTTCAATTTTCTCCAAAATGACCGGGCCCAAATGGACCTCGCAGTCGACTTGCCCTAAAACACACTCACTCACTCAATCACTCACTCACTCACTCACTCACTCACTCACTCACTCACTCACTCACTCACTTACTCACTCACTCACTCACTCACTCACTCCGAAATTACCTTAATGACTTTTATTAAAATAGCCCAAGCCTGAGATTTTACATACTTTAATTGTCTTAATTTGTCATGACATGAGGGTAGAGCCTATGCAGGTTCTTTATTCCTAAGGGATTTTATATCATTAACTAGCATACCACAAGAGAGAGACAAAAACATAAGCACTGCAGAACATATATGAGGTCTCTTTAAAACACACAGCTTATTTGCAATAATCTGTGGAATAAATGATTTTCCATTACAAATAACCATTTTGCCCGCCTCGGTAGCATAAATGGTAGCGTGTATACCTCACGTTCAAGAGGTACCGAGTTCGAATCTCGGTCAGGGTGAGTTACTTGGATAAGCTTTTTACGGGGTTTTCCCTTATCATAAAAGATGTATGTTGAGTAACAATAAGCTCCATGGACCTTGGGCCCATTTGAGCATCATTTCAACCCTTCCATTCATCGTCCGATATGACTTGAAAGGTTAAAGGACGTAAATTACAACAACAAAAAATCGTTTATGCTGGTTTAAATTGTTCAATAATTCTTAATTTTTAAAGACGTATCGTTATTCACTTGTTTCTACGGATGCTTAAGAATACTCGCTGCTTGAACAAGCCGCAATGGGGAGGAGAAAATCATGTGAATGTAACAGCTCCATAATTTATAAATTTTGTATTTATAAATTTTATAAATTTTATATTTATAAATGTATTTATTTAGAGTCGCTTTAACAATTAGGTCATATCGCGACTATTTTGAATAATACAGTGTATAGAGTAAATTGGTTACAATTATTTAAACAAAAACATGAAAATAATTAACAAATCAATATGACAAAAGTATTCAATACCTATAACTCATAAGGATAAAGTTCTGAATAACAACCAGTACAATTGTAGTATTTAGACAATCAATTTGTTGTATCTTAACTTATGTATATTCTAAATTGGTATCCTTAGAATTAGACTTTCGTATACATGTTTGTACTTTTGAGGAATAGCGTGTTTGAATTTGGGTGGCGTGTTCAGAATGGTGGATAAGTCTCCAGTGATGTGATGGAGCTGTCGTTGTAAAGCGTATTCCTTGTATTCTGTGAGGAGATGGTTTACTGTGAGACGGGTGTTGCAGACTTCACATTGCGCTGACTGGCCTATGCTATGGAGGTATGTGTGGGATAGCTGACATTTTTGTGTGAGCAATTAACCATTTGATCTATAGATGATATCTGCATTCACAGTGTCGCGAACCTATTGTTTCGACGATGCGCGGCTGGCGCGCACAAAGGGACAGATAGGACAGCGCGGAGATAAAAGGGTAGCCGAAACAGATAAAGATAGATAACTGGAAGGTTCTATAGCCGTCTTGTTTGTTAAAGAAAATACGAAACGACAATGTCACAACAGATAGTTTAAGGTTTGATAAATCAAGTGATAAATTCAAAACCTATGACTTCGTAAAGTACAAAGGAAAGAAGTTAAATAAAACAAGTAGATACAGAATCATTATAATTTTATATTTTAATATCTCAAATGTATATAAATACATGTGAAATTACGATTTTTGCAACCTATGTGTTAGTATAATAAATAAATATACAAAATTATAAAATTAGCAATGAAACCTTTTTATTCTACTCGTACTCTTAGTTCCGGTTATAAAAACCTGCGCGTTGGCTTTTGGAGCAATTCATTGTCAGGTGACATTAAATGTTTAAGTACTAAAGTTAGAAGGGAAGGAAATAAAGTTGAATTACACTTGGACTATATATAGGGATGTTACAACTAACAAACCGACATCCACCCCATTCTTCGATGTAGTCTTCTGATGTTTACAGACAACACTCACACCGCCGTCGGAGAGCCTTAGCTATGTCTTGCATTATTTGCTGTGATGATGGTTAAGGTTAAGAATCCCTACGGCTGCAGTTATACTATATCATTTTAGAAGTTGAATTTAGAAGTTATTTCTACTACAAGTTTTCAACATTGTATGGCAGAGACGTTCTCTTCCGTTCATATTTCATTTAGGGAACATAAATACTTTAGAATTTCTTCTCTAGGTGGAAATTGAATTCGCACTACTGAGTTGAGAAACTCTACACTTGAGAGCGTATCAGTGAAAACTGTTTTGAAAGTTAAGAAATACATATTTTGAGGTTGAGAGGACCAAACTTTGGAATTTTAGCAGCTAATTATCAGTAATATTTTAAATGACTAATGAAAATTGTGTTTTTTTCTAATACTTAAAAGGGGACATTTTAAGGTTGCTGTTACATATCGAACTGGGATGCTTTAGTGTAAAAGATCTAAAGTAAAAGTATCATTGTCTGGGCATTCTCTCCCATAACCACAAGTTTCACAAAAAAAAAAATCTAGTTTTAAAATTATAATGATTCAGTGACAAATATAATTACTTGCATATATCAGTGTTTAATACATATAGAAGGAGGCAAATTAAAAAATTAAAAAAAAAACGTTACTGCAGCTTATTTTCTCTTCGCTACATGCAATCTTGTTTTAATGCAGTTTGGCACTCTGGTGTTTGTAGTCTCGGTGAGAGCAAAGTTTCCTACCCAGAGAGCGGATGGAAGTTAGCAATTACAATGTAAAATGTTAGATTTTACCCCTGCGAATAGGGTCCGTATGATAGATAGTTCCTGTAATACAGATGGATAAGCACACCTTAGTCGCGTAATAAAGTGAATTTCTAGTGGTGTCCTTCTTCTATAGATACGAGCAGAACTTTGGGGTTGTAAAATGACCGACAATGAGGCTGATATGCGTGTAAATAAACCTTTTTGGGAGAAAGGGCTTTATTACCACTAAGGATTTCTATGACCAAAAAAATCCATCGCCCTCTCCAGGTTTGAACCCGTCATCTCCAGAACCTCTAATCAACATTTTCAGTACTGATCATTTAGACATTGGAAATCTCAAATCTCAAGTACTCAGGGGACTATAGGTATTAAACGGCAACAATGATGTCAGTATTCATAAAGCACTATTACCTGTAGCCAACGTGGTCTGGTGTTTAGAACACTAAATTCCAAATAAAGAGGTTCCGGTTCTGATTTCCAGCTGGAGGATGGGAATATTTCTTTAGTCAGAATTATTCAACATCCTCCAGGAGTCGGGACGCACAATTGAGACTGTAAATGTGTGCGCATGTGTGTGTATGTGCGTGTGTGTATGCGCGCGCGTGTGAATTTACTGTTTATATGCAGAAAAGACATCGTAAACAAACCTAAGTTATTATGCAACTGTAAACGAGCGAACGTCATTGCCGATGGACGGCTGTTTCAGAGACAAAGCTGCCGACATGACCTCAGATGTTTTAGCGGAAAATGAATGAAAAGAAAAGGAAACGGGTCTGTACTATAACTTATTTTATGTTTTTCTTCTCCGTTGACAAAAGCGACAATAGGTACTAAAAAACGGTTCTTATACGAACGTCCTTAGAAAGTTATTAGAAAAGTCCATATCGGGTCATCCGTTTTCGGTAAGGATAGTGGGCTAAAAATGAATGGTGACACTTCGGTGGTCCCTGTCATTATCCAATCACGAAAACGTGTAAGTAGCCGAGAGGTCTGGCCGAAACGCAAATTACAAGATCGTCCACTAATTTTATTATTAACGGGCGTTCCGTTTCTTGAAAACATAAGAGTCGTTTAGGGTTTGATTCGTTTTTCTTTTCTCTCTTTCACAGACTTTACTGACGTATGATATAGACGAACGTTTAAACTACACATCTGTAGATTTGAAACAGGCTTTTCTCATTTTGTTCTAAAAAGGACGGTTATAAAGTCCAGAGCTTGTTTGTACCACAATGATTCATTTTAATTAATCAATAAGTATGCCTACTTTTAGTGAAATGGCATATAGCATGAGATTGTTTCGCTTCTTAAATTCTCTTCCAATATGTTCTCATTTGCAATAAAGGAGCTTCATTCACTGTCTCTCCTTTATAATAATAATAATAATAATAATAATAATAATAATAATAATAATAATAATAATAATAATAATAATAATAATAATAATAATAATAATAATAATAATAATAATAATAATAATAATAATAATAATAATAATAATAATAATAATAATAATAATAATAATAATAATAATAATAATAATAATAATAATAATAATAATAATAATAATAATAATAATAATAATAATAATAATAATAATAATAATAATAATAATAATAATAATAATAATAATAATAATAATAATAATAATAATAATAATAATAATAATAAAAATAATAATAATAATAATAATAATAACAATAATAATAATAACAATAATAATAATAATAACAATAATAATAATAATAACAATAATAATAATAATAACAATAATAATAATAATAACAATAATAATAATAATAACAATAATAATAACAATAATAATAATAATAACAATAATAATAATAACAATAATAATAATAACAATAATAATAACAATAATAATAATAATAACAATAATAATAATAATAATAATAACAATAATAATAATAATAACAATAATAATAATAACAATAATAATAATAACAATAATAATAATAATAACAATAATAATAATAATAATAATAATAATAATAATAATAATAATAATAATAATAATAATAATAATAATAATAATAATAATAATAATAATAATAATAATAATAATAATAATAATAATAATAATAATAATAATAATAATAATAATAATAATAATAATAATAATAATAATAATAATAATAATAATAATAATAATAATAATAATAATAATAATAATAATAATAATAATAATAATAATAATAATAATAATAATAATAATAATAATAATAATAATAATAATAATAATAATAATAATAATAATAATAATAATAATAATAATAATAATAATAATAATAATAATAATAATAATAATAATAATAATAATAATAATAATAATAATAATAATAATAATAATAATAATAATAATAATAATAATAATAATAATAATAATAATAATAATAATAATAATAATAATAATAATAATAATAATAATAATAATAATAATAATAATAATAATAATAATAATAATAATAATAATAATAATAATAATAATAATAATAAATTATTACTATTACTCATTGTTAAGATAAAATAGAAAATAAAGTGAAGCATTGATTAGAGAAAATGTTGGAAATATACCCACCCGAATGAAAGCTGTAGAGGGGGAAGAGTTATCACACAAATATAACTACGTCGTTTGGCTGTATGGGACTACAAAATAAATTTGAAGTGCTCAAATTAATTGAAAATTGTAATGTCTGTAAATGTAACCAAACATACTCAATAAAATTCATTGGTTCATTGAACTACTACCACTACCACCACTACTATTACTACTACTACTACTACTACTACTACTACTACTACTACTACTACTACTACTACTACTACTACTACTACTACTACTACTACTACTACTACCACTACTAATACTACTATTACTACTACCACTACTATTGCTGCTACTACTACTACCACTACTAATACTACTATTACTACTACTACTACTACTACTACTACTACTACTACTACTACTACTATTACTACTATTACTACTACTACTGTTGTTGTTGCTGGTGCTGCTACATTTACTAAATTTAAAAAAGAAATAAGATGATGCTGTATGTATGTGAGTTTCTTCTACAGAATACTCTTACGAAAGCTTGTTACACCAAAATAAGACCTGAAGCTTTCCTGGCGACGAACATGTTCAAGTTCTTGTCGGGAAGCAAGCCAGGTGAAAAGAAGATTAGAAATGGACGTTTCGGAAGCGTACATCTCTCCTATCATCAGGATATGTATTATATGTTATAACCACATATGAATCACTGGATATAACAGAAATATAAACATAGACAAAAGACTATCAATATATCGCATTACAGAACAAAAGACTGTTTTCTGTAAATTAAATGCCAGGTCAGGAGATGGCGTAAGTATAGAAAATTGATTGGGTCAAAGAAACGTAACTACTTAACTTGATCTGGATTTTAGTTCGGCTCCTCTTGGAAACCGGCCTTAAAATTGAAGTCCGTCGACTTAAAGAGCACATATCTATACAACTTGATAATCAAGTTAAGTAGTTACGTTTCTTAGA
The DNA here is from genome assembly GCA_030765055.1 of Mantis religiosa. Lineage (NCBI taxonomy): Eukaryota > Metazoa > Arthropoda > Insecta > Mantodea > Mantidae > Mantis > Mantis religiosa. Next base: position 1,796,722 of record JAUKNK010000355.1, on the reverse strand, counting down.
CCCAATTAATTTTCTGTACTCACGCCATCTCCTGACCTGGCATTTAATTTACTGAAAACAGTCTTTTGTTCAGTAATGCGAATATTGATAGTGTTTTGTCTGTTATATCCAGTGATTCATTTATGTTTATAAAATTTAATAAATATCCTGATGATGGGAGAGATGTATGCTCTAATCGTCTTCTCACCTGGCTTGCTTCCCGAGAAGAACTTGAGCTTGTTACACTGTCCACTTCACATTAAATGTTTTAAGATATGCCAAGAGCCAAGAGCAGGTGCGGGTCGCCCGGGTTCTCCCGGGCGGAGGGTTACGCGCCACGGTACCTATCCGCTGTGCGGATTTACCCGTGCGGTAATATAGAACAAAGTTGTTCGCAAGCTTGCGTGTCGATGTGTTAGACGGCGCAGTGGGCCTCTGCTGATGCTTCTGGAGCCAGGGTATTCCCCTCGGGGAACAGTGCCTGTTCCACCCTGCTTTTGCGGTCGCTAGCGGTACCTATATGAAAATTCAGACTAATAACAACGAATATCTCAGAGATAGTCAATCTTGAGTAATCTTCCATAGTTTAGGGCTAATGTCCTAGCTTCTCGACGTTGTTAGTTCAAAGCCGTCTCATGGCAATGGAATTTTTCGGAGGTCAAGTTTTTAGCATGGGTTCCTTGGGATAGTGCAGGTGGTCCCATGTATTAGATTTATAGTATGTACAAACAATTTTAAAAATTTCAAGCTAGATAAAAAGGCCACTGAGCAAAATTAAGTGTTCGTTCAAACTGAATGTTGAAAGAGATATAGAATCAGAGCAGTGAAATAGCGTGTCTCCCTAAAATGATCACAGAAATTTTTCTAAATTTTTCGAATAGTTATTTTTTATTTCTTAAATTTTACCAGTTATGTAATAGAGTGTGAATTATATTCAATGTGAATAGAAGTCACAAGTTATTCATGTAACATTCAAAATACGTATAAATGATATTTGGCATGCAGAACTTGTAAACTTAGAAATCGTTAAAGCCCATTTTTGAGTAAATGAAAAATGAGAATATCTTTTATATGTAGAGTAGATAATTTGGGGAGGAAAACTTTCTTGAAAATATTGCTGTCATATTCTGAACTTGGCAAGCATGATGGCATTTTTTAACCATCTTGTTCATAAGGTGCATGCGCGCAAATGCACCTATCGGAGTGGGTTTATAAGGCTTCGGACTTTTTAATAACCAGGTTTATAATTGTGGTAGATAATATTATTACGCTAACGGTTGTCCACTATGACGTATAATAAAAGTGGCCATTTGTGAATCTAATCCAACACTTTATAGAAAAGTGTAATAGTAAGTTAATTGCGTTTGGTCCCACAAAATGCTATTGCTTTACCTTTAGTCACGGCGTACACATACATTATAATATACCGAATAATGTTAAGAGGCGAATAAGATTCTTTGCTGTTCAATTTAAAATGCTTTTTATGCCAAGGCTTGACATGCATAGGACCATTACATCTAGCAAAGTTCTGTTTTATTCGTTTGAATATTTTCATTTAACCGTGTAGAGGAATCACGGTGGTCTTGCATCGGTAGCAACATGGTATTGTTTCTGTAGCGAATGAAATAAATTTTTACAAGGGAAGGCTTCACGGTCTTACTTTGCTTTGCCTCGTTACGGTTTTGCACAGCTGAAGTCTCAGATTTCAAGCGTTACTCGAGACGGGTCTCGAACTCGCGCCAG
>JAUKNK010000355.1:1517500-1792500 GCA_030765055.1 Mantis religiosa | reverse complement strand
ACTTTCAGTAGTGCATTGCTTGTAATCCTCTCATGGTAATCTTAAATAACTGTAAATTGTAGTCAGAAATAGAAAGAAATAGAAATAGAAAGCCCATTCAGCAATAGAAAGCCCATTCAGCAATAGAAAGCTCATTGACGTATTATAATACAGGGTGTATCTCTGTTGACGTCATTATTTCGGGGTCACATTTCCATTACTTGAGATACTTTCTACGCATGTTTCGCCATAGTAACTCAAGTTGTAACACCATGAACATGCTTTTTTTTTTTAATTTACGTCCTCCAACGTTAAGTGATATCGGACGATGAATGGAATGGGTGAAATGATGCTCAAATGAGCCCGGGGTCCATATTCCGACATTCGTCTTTCAGGATAAGGGAAAACCCCGGGTAAACCTTATCCAGGTAACTTACCCTGACCGAGATTCGAACTTGGGACCTCTTGAACGTAAGGCAGACACGCTGCTACCATCACACTACCAAGGTGGGCTATGAACAAGATGATGATGATTAAGATGATGATGATTAAGATAATGATGATGATAATAATAATAATTGGCACTACAGGACCTGTAGGCCCTTGGCTTCCCTAACTACCCTCTTTCATTCTAGTCGGTCGTCTGCTTTTCTTCTCCAGCCTTTAACCCCCAACTTTCTCAAGTCTTCTTCTACATCATCCACCCATCTTTTTTGGATCTTCATCTTCTACTTCTGCCATCTAGCTTTCCTATGAATATCTTTTCAGCTACATGGTTTCCGGCATTCTCTGCACATGGCCAATCCACCTTATTCTTCCTTGCTTAATTTTCACTACTATATTTTGTTGTCCAAAAGGCACTGTAACTCCAAGTTTGTCCACATTCTCCATCCGTTCAAGTCCGTCATCGCTCCAAATATATTTCTCAAAATCTTCCTTTCCCCCCGTAATAACCACTGTCATTCTCTGATTGTCAACACCCAAATTTCTGAACCATACATTATTATTGGTCTACACCATGAACATGGTGAAGTCAAGATCCGTGACATGAGTTCTGTCTGTGGCATTTCTTTTTGCAGATACTGGTTAGTATTCTAAGAGGAATCTGAGGTTAAATTGTTAATTTTGTTTGGCAAAAATGTCAAATGTACGAAAGATGTGGACCAATAAACTAAACTCTTTTATATTACACCCTATTTGCAACGCTAATACCTAGAATAGAGATAGTATGTAGACTTTTACCCCATGTTTTGAGGACTTCAATCTGGCATCTTCCTTATATGCCACAAATGTAAGCATACCTTACAAACAAATACAGAGTTTTACTTACATCCTTTATATTATTTATACGTGTTTCGTTTCCTAACAATATCACCGATAGATATATTAATTTAATGTAATAAAAACATACATTTTTGAGTAATCTCTAAACACCTATGAATTTTCCTCTTGCAATCAAGGTCTAATAGAATACCAGTAAAGTACCCCTGTCTTTCTCTTTCTCGCTTGTAATATGTTTATAGCAGGATCGTTCTAGGCTGACACAGATTATAAGGATCACATTGTAAGCGACCAGTTTCCATGAGACAGACTGTGTGATTCAATCCCGTCCGATGAGAGTGCCGCATGTGTTTATGTCGGACAAATTACTCTCTTCCATGGTTTATTGTATAAATTTATTGGGAAATTGGTGAATGGAGGCGTGCGTTTTCGCAAGTGGCTAGCAGATGGCAGCACCAACCACTGATGGTGTGAGAGGAACATAAATCGCATAATGAATCGAATCAAGAGCGTGACACTCCCCGTCTCGCTAAGATCGCGTGACAGTCCTTTGATATCGCCACTCCCTGCAACAGTGGATTCTGCGAGATCGATACTTACCTATCGACATTTTAGAAATATTGATTGCACGAGAATATTAGCACGTTAAGTTTCAACATGCGTGTGTTTCATTTGGGATGCACCTTTTATGCGGAGTCGTTACTGCAAAGCGCCTATTAGTGTCGTTTTGTCTATCCGTCTCTAATTACAAACAAAATTACAAACTGCTACATATATGCTTTAGGAACCATATAAGAGTTCGAATAAAATGTGTTTAAACCTTTCCAACTCCCTAGTTGATATGACGAGCCTTTCTTGTAACTAAACATGAGACCTAAATGAGAGTGTTAAGAGATCGATACAAAATTATGATAATGTATATGAGATTAAATATAACTTGTAAACTTAGAGGCGCATACCAGTTAGAAAAGCTTTTGTTACTGTATTTTGAATATGATTTAAATACGTGCTGATTTTCCCCGGGAAGTTTTACATTTGTATTTTGGCGGTACGGAATCACTACGTTGGGTTAGTTCATCAAGTAGCGAGTTTAGCTAGTTCCCTCAGTAGACTGTCAATATGGATAGGGTTGATTGATGTAATAGGTGTGTCTATAACCCAAGTGGAACATCCCCGGGAGGAAGTATTAGGCGAGAGGAGACAAAGGGTGAACGACCCAAGGAGTCACGACAGTGCAGATGGCAGGGTTCCCACAATTAACTAGCTGGAAACCCCCCGGCGGGCCAGTATAAACAGTATGCCAACATCCGTGGTCCTGAAAGGGCCCACAAGCCCAGCCCGGAGACCGGAGACTGGAGACCGTCCTACAGGAGGAAGTGTTTACTTGGAGCATATCATCCTGCCATACAACGCCGAGACTTCTGCTGACACTTCTACTCTAAAAGAGACCACCAGGTGAGAGATGATGTGAAATTATAATGCAGATAAAGTGCAGGTATAGGAAATTCGGGGGATATAATTAGCCTAGCCAGGAAAAAACCCGAAAAAGCCATGGATAATGTAGGTCGGCCATTGGAATCGAACCCGGTACTACCGAATGCGGGCCACAAACAAAACTACCTGAGCTATCCTGCTCAATATAGACTGTCGATGTAACTTGCAACTTCTGCCTGTCATGGTACATTGGTGCTTGCTATGTAACCTAGGGGAACCTGTTACTAACATATCGTTGGCTGATCGTTTGAGTTTCTGTACGTACTTTGCCATTCATTGCACTATTTGGTAGACGAATCAATATTTTCCTTTAATTCTTTACTGAAATTATTGTTCCCTTAAAGAATTTTAAAAAACATAAAGCATATAAAAAAGGCATTCATGTTTGGAGAATCTCCTGATTTTCTAGCTGCCGCAGAGCCTTAAAATCTAACTCACTCACTCACCATCTCACTCTTTCACTCACTCACTCACTCACCTCCCATCACCTCACTTCACCTCAGCTCACCTTACCTCACCTCACCTCACCTCACCTCACTTAAGTTGTTCCACGGTAAAGTTTGAGGTTCAAATTGTGAAGTTCTAGGGTTCGATTTCAATTTGGTCTTGGATCCTTCTAGTGGTTACATTCTAGGTGGGGTAAATTTTTATCTGTTTCAATTCCTTTCTCTCATTTTCCATATTCCGTTTCCTTCTCAGGCTTCAGGTATGCGTCTGGGTTTCACAGCAGGAGATTGTATCAGAAAAATGGTGCGTATATTTTCCATTGAAAATTTGAGTGCTGGCGCGTTTCACGGGTTGTTCACACCCTCTCTAATATTGATCAAGAATTTTTAGTGTCTTCCGCATGGTCTGTTTAACTATGGCACATTAATAATAATAATAATAATAATAATAATAATAATAATAATAATAATAATAATAATAATAATAATAATAATAATAATAATAATAATAATAATAATAATAATAACAATAATAATAACAATAACAATAATAATAACAATAACAATAATAATAACAACAACAATAACAATAACAACAACAATAACAATAACAACAACAATAACAATAACAACAACAATAACAATAACAACAACAATAACAATAACAACAACAATAACAATAACAACAACAATAACAATAACAACAACAATAACAATAACAACAACAATAACAATAACAACAACAATAACAATAACAACAACAATAACAATAACAACAACAATAACAATAACAACAACAATAACAATAACAACAACAATAACAATAACAACAACAATAACAATAACAACAACAATAACAATAACAACAACAATAACAATAACAACAACAATAACAATAACAACAACAATAACAATAACAACAACAATAACAATAACAACAACAATAACAATAACAACAACAATAACAATAACAACAACAATAACAATAACAACAACAATAACAATAACAACAACAATAACAATAACAACAACAATAACAATAACAACAACAATAACAATAACAACAACAATAACAATAACAACAACAATAACAATAACAACAACAATAACAATAACAACAACAATAACAATAACAACAACAATAACAATAACAACAACAATAACAATAACAACAACAATAACAATAACAATAACAATAACAATAACAATAACAATAACAATAACAATAACAATAACAATAACAATAACAATAACAATAACAATAACAATAACAATAATAATAACAATAACAATAATAATAACAATAACAATAATAATAACAATAACAATAATAATAACAATAACAATAATAATAACAATAACAATAATAATAACAATAACAATAATAATAACAATAACAATAATAATAACAATAACAATAATAATAACAATAACAATAATAATAACAATAACAATAATAATAACAATAACAATAATAATAACAATAACAATAATAATAACAATAACAATAATAATAACAATAACAATAACAATAACAATAACAATAACAATAACAATAACAATAACAATAACAATAACAATAACAATAACAATAACAATAACAATAACAATAACAATAACAATAATAATAACAATAACAATAATAATAACAATAACAATAATAATAACAATAACAATAATAATAATAATAATAATAATAATAATAATAATAATAATAATAATAATAATAATAATAATAATAATAATAATAATAATAATAATAATAATAATAATAATAATAATAATAATAATAATAATAATAATAATAATAATAATAATAATAATAATAATAATAATAATAATAATAATAATAATAATAATAATAATAATAATAATAATAATAATAATAATAATAATAATAATAATAATAATAATAATAATAATAATAATAATAATAATAATAATAATAATAATAATAATAATAATAATAATAATAATAATAATAATAATAATAATAATAATAATAATAATAATAATAATAATAATAATAATAATAATAATAATAATAATAATAATAATAATAATAATAATAATAATAATAATAATAATAATAATAATAATAATAATAATAATAATAATAATAATAATAATAATAATAATAATAATAATAATAATAATAATAATAATAATAATAATAATAATAATAATAATAATAATAATAATAATAATAATAATAATAATAATAATAATAATAATAATAATAATAATAATAATAATAATAATAATAATAATAATAATAATAATAATAATAATAATAATAATAATAATAATAATAATAATAATAATAATAATAATAATAATAATAATAATAATAATAATAATAATAATAATAATAATAATAATAATAATAATAATAATAATAATAATTACAAAGGTTTCAAATTATTTGCTCCGAAAACGAACACATTTGAAAACTAACGTTAATGTTACATTTTCGATCGTGCTGAAAAATATATTTATCTATGTATATGCAGATGTTGAAGAAAGTAAGTGCACAATTTTTAGGAGACCATTCAAAATAAAATATGTCAATGAGAAAGAGGTAGTAGAAAAAATGTGAAAGTAAATGTCATAAATATAATGGGTGCTGATTGACCGACTAGTCATAGGTTTGTTCTGAAGAACTTCTTAAGAATAACCAGAAATTCACATGTCGTGACATGAGAAACGTCAGTTTGACCACAACAGTCGCAGAAAGCACTCTCTCTTCCAGTTAATTTTATTTTTGATATGAAGATGGTAGTAAACATTCTTCACCGGAAGACATGGTTCCATTTGGATTCAAATACGTGTACTGCCAATCTGAGCGGATTATATTTCCTCGCAGTTCCTGGATTCAGTATTCAATACTACAAACTTATGTTTCACCAGGCGATTGTTGATTGTACGGTCCCCAATCCACTATATAAGCTGCATTGAATAATTAAATTATGCTTGTAACTACTACTGCTTCTTTTTGTACATACTGTGAGAGATGCACTGCAGCATGATTTCGGGATTTAGATTATTGCACTGTAGAATGTGTTGAATATTCCTGGATTGACTGTATGGATTTCATTGCGGCTTCAATTCACTGTACTTCCATAAATATATAATATTCCTGACACAAAATTGTACACGAAATTCATCTTGTTTATTCCTTTTAACGTTATTTTGAAAAAGTGCTCTTGACGAAAAGTGTCATACAAATGTCTACAAAAAAATTGACGCGTTGACAAATGTAAATTCATTTTCTTAAAGTTTGTGAATTATAGAACTGCGACGCAGAGGTATAAGGGGTTAAGAGCTGGGCAGTCAGAATGTTAAACAGATAAATAGAGCTTGTGCCCAGCGTAAAGACGATAAACGCTATAGCCATATAACAAGAATCTGCTAGAAGTTTCGCCTTCTTCAACGTTATGGAAATGTACCGAAATTTCCACGACTATACAAGAAAGAGGTCTAGCAGGAATGTAGGGAAGTTAGTCATTGAACCATGGAGAGGTTCTGTGTATGAGGCGATTGCGAGTGCTTTATTGCAAGGGATTGGAGAGTGTGTGTTCGACTCCCCAGCTGCATGTAAACAAGAGGCTGCGTAGTGAATTGTTCATTACGCTGAGCGGAATGTGAAGTAGCACTATCATCAGAATTAGTTCAAATTCGTGAAATGACATTTTGAGTTAAATGAAGTGTCAGCAGATGTGAACTAGTTTACCAAGTGACAGTTTAAAAAGAACTGAATGAAATCACAATATAAAAATCAATGATGTTTTTGCTACTGTCATTGAAGAAATCCTCCTGGGGTCCGCTTTAGCAAGATAATTCTCTTATTAAACATTAATTTGAGGAAAAAGCCTTGAATGTGGCTTAAGCAAATTATTGTGCATTATAAAACAGTTTTATATTATTTCTCCATTTAACACCGTCCATTCATTTCTGAGGTTAAAACCGTTAAGAATACTTATGTATCCCGTATCTCGTTGGAGCCCTCAAGCGTTAATGACCTACCACAAGGTCTGGCATGCACGGAATAGTTAAATAAGTCGTGATTTGATTATCTGCACGCAACAAAGCTTGGACATTATATCCTCTGAGCTACATCGTCTCAACAACCTATAAGTTGTGTCCACACATCCGCTTCAATCATTATATACTCTTCAGCGTCACCTGCGAATCTATAAGCAGAGTTATCTTGAACTTTTGCAGAGAAAGAGAGAGAGAGGCAATATGATTGTGTATAATATTATTTTTGTTCCATCTATACCTATAAGCATTCTAAGTCAACTTTCAGTGCCAGGTAAAGGTAATTCGACATTTTTGTTATCAAAATGATTCAATAAAACAAACATGATTACATATCAAACACCAGATATATAAGTTAATGTAAAATTTTTCATTAGGTTTTTAAATAAGTGAAACTAGTTATATAGCGACATCTGAAATGTTTCGTTGGAAGAGGCTTTACAGTGCTACAGATCAGACATTCATATTTTACTTCATATTTTTATTTAACAATTTTGATTGTACTTTGATGTTAAAGCTTTTTATTAATGCTTCAATTTATTGCTATAAAAATAAAATGGAAAAAGAGTATTTTTCAGAAATAGATATCTGTATATACTACCTTTTTATGTTTACTGACATGAAGGCAAGTATGAAAAATATCATCTCTTGCAAAAATATGTTTCATATATGTATGCTATTTTATCCTGTGCCTGAGCCTAAATGCCTCCTGGATGTTGGCAGAGTCACTCAAGAGGGAGCCAAGCCTAAGGCAGGGATTAAGGCAGGGATGTTAAGTTCAGAGCCATTGATAATATCTGGTAGCTTACATGTGGTACAGCTGATAAGATAGGCGTTTTTTCCAAGTTGTGTTCAAACTTAAAACGGTTTTAGCTTACATGTATTATTATCAAATGGCTACTCAATCCCTGAAGTGTAGAATCCCTGAAGTGTAAACAACCTGCCAAGCGCGAAACTACTTTTAGAAGTCAGACAAAACAGAAAATAAGGGCACGTTTTTTCCTGCCATATATCTAGAATGTCACCCACTGAACTGAGTGCATACTGCAGTGTCACAGTGCCAAGACTAAAATCCTACTAAACAGTTGAACAATTCTTTGCACTGCCTGGGAGCCTCTGTCATCATCTGATCTATATCGCATTCCCTATTCTTGCTGTTCAGTTTGCATAAGAACTAAACGGGGCAGACACAAGGCTTACTAAGCACTAAAGGAAGCTACCGCCTGGGGCAGAAGTCCGCAGTCGCCGAATATGCCACTGAAATGTAGGGGAATTTCATTAAGTCCCAAGACAAGACCAGTATATCATCCGTAGCATGGCTAGAAAAATTTAGAAGTCGATCATCTCTTACAAAGGATTAAAACGGAGCTCATCCTTAGCTGCTAAGAGGAATTGCTCCGGAGTTATGTGGGCTGGCCTCATCTAAGGCGGTTTCAACTGGGCACATGAACCCAAAGAGAGCTAACCAGGCGAGCTTTGATATGCTGGCAGAATTTTGCTACCTCCACGTATGGGAGAGCTGAAGTTTTATAATGTAGTTTCACAGGGAATGAGCCGCCAAGAGAATAGAGTCCAAAGTTCTGTATTCTGCGACTCTGTAACTAGCCAGTTTTCTGCGGCGACACTGCAAATCTCTCAGGCATAAACCTGAGCGGTATAAGTGTCCAAAAAGGTGTAATAACACAAGCAACCGCGTGCTGAAGCATGGGATGTGAGGCAATCACTTCCTTGGTCGTGTGTCCTATATGTGCTTACAAATATACTCTGTCCCGCTTTACTCCAAGGTATATGAGGGAATTCATTAATCCTTCGATCTTTAAATTGCAATGTAAGAGAATCAGTCTGGGGGAGTGCGACGCTTAGTGACTAATTCTTGCCGGGATCAACGGCATGCACAAACGACGGCATAACCGTTGGAAGAGGAAGAGGTGTCTTTGAATAGGGTTGTAGGCTCTAATTGTTTATCTGAGCAGAACAATGGCACTATATTAGCATACTGGAGTAATTGACATGCCTCTTATGAAATTGAATATAGACGTTTTCCCACCACTGTATCTTTAAAAGTGCAGTGTCTTAAACTGTGTAATTTCACTTTTTAAATTGCTAGTAACGCATGAACCTGGTCGTTGAGAAGATAGTAAAGTACTACAGTGTGAGGCATATGTTTAACACGTTCGTCAAAAAGAGGCGTTGAAGGAAAGGTGTGAAATCGCATAGGTATATCATCGATAGCTGTTTGAATTGATGCAACTACGCAACACTTTGGGAAAATATTTGCAGTATACGTGTATATTCAAGGAAGTCGATGAATGTATGAGTAGTCGGCATTTGCTTCAGAATTATAGCTAGTCTTTGGATGACTTGAAAAGGTGAGAAAAACTGACCTCGACAGTTCCGGAGGCTTTCAGCTATTCTACATACTTTGCCTCCTTCCATGCACAAAACTGCTATTGTGTCCTTCCACGCTTCAAATTGGTTGCGTACAGGCGGGCATTATCTGTCGACGTAATCGCTGAAGAAGCTACGATTTTGTAGACTGCGGTGTCGCTGGTACTCAGTGCCGCTCAGGAATGGTGTAGGAGGAGAGTTAGGTCCTTGGGTAGGATATCTAAATGTAGTGCTGCTGGAACTTAGACTGTCAGGTTTCTGCCAGGTCATGTCATTATGGAAATAAAGGACAAGGCCATAGGTTCTGGACATGAAAGCCAGTGATTTTGGATGGCAGGTAATTACCAAGGTAGTTCCATATGCTTTCCAAATTGCCTAACAGCGTTAGAAACGAAATGTTATAACAACCCGAGTGTTGAGTCCGATTAAATAGGGCTTGTGTTAGAATTGGGTTCATTGATTGATGATCATGAAATCGATAACTGGGTGCCGTTCTTTGCATCGTGAAGTGTGTGGGTTTGTCAGGGACATTGCACTTGAACTTGAGAGTCCCCACTATGTCCCGTCACACGAAACCGGTGATTCATCCTGTGGCAGACGAGCCTGGTAATCGAAAATGGATTTCTCGATGTAGAAGTAATTTTCGACTAAAATGTCTAGGGCGCAGGATTGGTCAAAATAAATCAACTCGCTGTTCTGGTGCATCAGTTAGGACGCATTCCAGAACACCAATTGAAACCCATTGGTATCTGTCACGCTCGTGGCATGACTCGGATTAAGAAGACGAGTCCTTCTATTGCAGCTAGAATTTGTGTATCAGGATCAGTTGTGCAGAAGAATCTTGTAACAGAAGAATAAATTTGCGTACTTGGGCACGTGAGGTCCGTTTTCAGGGCTCTTTAAGGTAGAATCAGCGCACGGAAAACAGAGCAGCATATGGTGACAGAAATGTTCAATCCAGGACACCACTATCGTTTGGAGGAGGGACCGTTAAAACTTTTGATGTCTTCGAGTTGTACCAGGAGAAAACAGAAGGTTAGCCGTCATTTATCTTGGTTCGCTTCACGGCCACTAGCAAGAGGAGCCTGAGAGTTTTGGCTGTTCAACCTTTTGAAACGGGCATTGTGTTGCACCAAAAATAATAAAATTACCAAAATTAACCAGAAATTACAGTTCTTAACCAGACATGCAGTGTTATCTGATCATGTCAAATATATACTTCTAGTCAACCACTCATACATATCAACTAACGGATTTACCAAAATACCACGAATGGTTAACTTTTCTTTTTTTTTAACTCGAATTATGTTCGTATATGAGACAGATTACAGAGTGCCTATGTTTTGACGCAAAAACCACTTTCCTCATTTTTATCAAAATATTTAGTTTCCAGCCTGCGTAGTATCTAAAGCAGGACACTAGCCGTAGCCATGTATAGGAATCCTTCACATGCCTGTCCGAAGTAGTACATTTTAGCCTACTACTTCTGCACAATACTTAATTTTACTAAAATTAATACTTTAGAAAATTTTCCACCTTATTTTCTAGACCATACCTATTTTAAAATAACACCTTCCACAACTCTTGGTTTATTGCATAGCTTGACCAAAGATGTTCTGCTGTTTGCTTAAATAAGTCCATCGATCTGGGGCTATGCCTATCTAAAGCATCATGTTCCTTTTCAGTTGTTGTTAGGATAATATCTAGGATAAATGTTTGTACTGTTTAGATACTCTTGAGACACAGCTGAGTCCCTTCACACAGATAACGGACCCAGTACCCAATGAGCGGGAAACGGCTAGTTCGTGGGTTGTTTTCAAACCTCTCTAATCTTCTTCAAAGCACAAATTTCTCACATTCGGATACAATCTAGTTTGTTCGCATGGAAGAAGGATATAGTCTTGAAAATGTATAAAAGGAGAATGGCATTGAGGATGTTATTTCTTATAAGTTAGTTTTGTCGCAATTTGTTCCACGTGTCTTTCGTATTTCAGTAAATTAAATATCGGTATATATTCATAGATCGTAATATGATTAATTAAATAAATAGATCTCATTGAATATATTTCATGACATACAATACACTAACCTCGGTTATTTATTGTTGTCATGGTATCACAAATATCTTTCAATTGGTTTTTGTTTCTCCATGGTAACAAGAACAGCTGAAGTAATTGTAACCCTTCGAGTGTCAAGTCCTGTTCTTATAATGCAAATAAACATTTATATACTTGTATATTGTTTTATTAATAAATATGCCTATTTTCATATCCTCTATCACTACCGAAAATGCAGAATAGTTGCACTGATACATACTGCGTATATATCTGGTTTCTGTGTACATAAATACGGTTTCTGTAGAATAATTCTTTAATTTTGGATTGTTCTACCGCGGAAAAACTGAAATGTTTGTAAATATTTCTTGGTAGGAATGGACCAGAGAAGGCAAAGGCATCCTGTGGAATGTGCCCACAAGAAAAGTTTACCTGTCTCATATACTGAACGTTTTACTATAGCCACTGAATTCCTTTGTTCTGCGAAACCTGCTGAGTAGGTAGATAAATATACATTTCTAGAATTTTAGCACTTCATGACAACACCAAATTTATATTACAGATCTCGAGTCTGATGTCAGACATAATTATGAACATGAACTTATTGTGAAAATTAAGCATAATTAATACTTTCAACCGAAAACCTTAACAGCTTAAAACTTTCCAAAAGGTATTTTATTAACAATGAACAGTAGAACATACAAACTTAAAGTTTGAGAATGTGAAAATGTGTGTAAGTATTTTAATTTTTCTACCATCTACCTAGAGCAGGTAAGAGAAGGTATTCTTTTCTACTCAAGATTTCTTCACGAAGATTTTCGAGGACAACACCTCTCGTTATACGATAACTATTTAATTGTTCTTTATTTTCTCTAAAACATTTTAACGATTTTGATTAATATCTTCTTCTTCTTCTTCTTCTTCTTCTTCTTCTTCTTCTTCTTCTTCTTCTTCTTCTTCTTCTTCTTCTTCTTCTTCTTCTTCTTCTTCTTCTTCTTCTTCTTCTTCTTCTTCTTCTTCTTCTTCTTCTTCTTCTTCTTCTTCTTCTTCTTCTTCTTCTTCTTCTTCTTCTTCTTCTTCTTCTTCTTCTTCTTCTTCTTCTTCTTCTTCTTCTTCTTCTTCTTCTTCTTCTTCTTCTTCTTCTTCTTCTTCTTCTTCTTCTTCTTCTTCTTCTTCTTCTTCTTCTTCTTCTTCTTCTTCTTCTTCTTCTTCTTCTTCTTCTTCTTCTTCTTCTTCTTCTTCTTCTTCTTCTTCTTCTTCTTCTTCTTCTTCTTCTTCTTCTTCTTCTTCTTCTTCTTCTTCTTCTTCTTCTTCTTCTTCTTCTTCTTCTTCTTCTTCTTCTTCTTCTTCTTCTTCTTCTTCTTCTTCTTCTTCTTCTTCTTCTTCTTCTTCTTCTTCTTCTTCTTCTTCTTCTTCTTCTTCTTCTTCTTCTTCTTATTATTATTATTATTATTATTATTATTATTATTATTATTATTATTATTATTATTATTATTATTATTATTATTATTATTATTATTATTATTATTATTATTATTATTATTATTATTATTATTATTATTATTATTATTATTATTATTATTATTATTATTATTATTTTCCTCATCTGATGTTCGAAGAAGTGGGTAATATTTCTTTGTAGGTACAATAGGAATAGTACAATACGGTGACCTTAAGCGCTAGTAAAATCATTTTAGAGCTGGTCCAGATGTGATAGCTTTGAACTTTAATTATAAAAAAGAATAACAACCTTTAATTTAAGATAAAATTTGAAATTTTGAGATATTTGAAAGTTCAAGCCAATAACAAATAATAACTTGGAAATACTAATCTCACAATAAAATTTATTTGCTATAAATTTTGTACTGTAAGAGGATCTATATATTTTATCCCCTACGGGATAAGTTTTATGCTTAAATTATTCCTGTTCAAGAGGACTTTAGAGGCTATTCCCTGAAAACGCAAGTTATACGTTTCGTGTATCAAGAAAATATATTTAAAATATTTCATGTTAATACAAACTGTTTAATTAGGTTCTCTAAAAGTCAAAATTTTAAAATCCTTTCCCTGTAAAAAGTAGTTTGGGTGACGAGAGGGGGTTGTTTCTTTGATGGAGAAAATGATGCATGTAGCATTTTTGAAAAGTACTGAATTGAAATACCAAGTTCAGTATTTAATGTACTTCTTCTTTTTGAATTACGCTGTTTGCAGACATCCGGATACGCACACAGATCCACAAGAAGGAAGTAATACCAGGTAGCTTTATCTAGCATTTCTTTTAGATATAGGGGACCACCAAATACATTTCCAAGTGAGATTCCGTGCCTTTAGAACTTTTGGGTGGAATACAATACTTTCTCTACTTACTATGTACAATTTAGAGAAAGTAATAACGAACATTTTTCATGGTAAAGTGTAGTTCAGATTTGGAAATTTTCTTAAAAATAATTCACATTCTTTAAAAATACTCAACTAAAAATTAAGTTCAATTAAATTTTTTGTTTTGTGTTACGCTTTTGTAGACATATGTGCACGCTGATCTTTTATCTAGATGTCTTATCCTTTTTATTTTGTAAACCCCTTTACCTTTAAACTTTTTATTTAGTATTTAATTTAGGCATTTTTGGCGAGATTAAATACTTCAGCGGAAAGTAGTAAAGAAAGTGAGAAATATGCTGTGCAATACACATTTGTAAAGCACCTAAAATAGGACGGGAATTTTCAATCTCGATTCTGTTAAGCACGTTCTCACCCTTCCTTGCAAAATATAAGGAAAACCACAGACGTCTGACAGAATAGTTTCCTCGAGAAGGTGTACAGAATCCGTCCGACAGAGTTTACATGTTACCTATCCGTTACACCGCAGGTGTGTTCAGAAAACGGCAATTGAGAGACAAAGACAAACAAAGGTCGGGACCGCTGCAAAGTGTTTCGGATCGTCGTGTGCCGTAAATTTCTTGAGGATGGTACCGTGGGAAACATTGCGGGGGTCTTAGCGACAATGTTCAGGTGCAATTCAATGTATGTATCGGCTGTGGACAAAGCAATACCTGCCTTGTTTTGAAAACAGACCGTGGGTGGCTGACTGCACGTGGGAAACGAAAGTCACACACCTCAATGAAGTTAGTATTTTGACAGAGCTTTACAAATTGGTGTCAGGAAAGGTGTGTTTGCTTGTCAAGAAAAAGTCGCAAACATTCTAACAAGAAAACTTACGTGAGGTTTACAGAATCGAGGGAATTAAAAAACCTTATCTGTTAATTTGACATTACTTTCTCTATCCAGTCTTTATCACACTATTCTTAAAAACACGGTGTTAACCGTATCTTAACTGATAAGTGAATAATTTAATAAATAAATACTCGGGAGTTACTCATTTATAAATTATTTAAACAAATATGTTAAAATCAGAGCACAATGAAACGCTACATTCTGCAATTTTGAAAAGAAATAGGGAGTAGCCAACCAGTCAATTTAAGATCGTAGGAGCAGGAAACTATGACATCAGAGTAGCTAAAGGAATTTATAGTACAGCGAAGTCAATCAAAAGGAAAGCCATTACCTCGAGGTTCTCTCATAGAGACGTCGGAATGTTGAGAAATCAGAATTGTTTCTAAATATACACAAGTATGGAGAGTTCTGAAAATTAGAAAAGGAAAATATTCTTAGAATTTAGCAAATTATACAGTAAAACTCGTGTTTCAATTGCAAAAAAGAAATGTTTAATGAACGCAAGAAGTAGGAACTTTGAGTAGTGATGAAGTAGGCGGAACATAAGTCGATATAAGAGTGTGTCTATCTAAAATTAGTGCCTTCTCTTTGGTGTCTTGCAGTCGTACACAAATGTTTTGTTCTTGTCTAAAAACCACCCAAGAGTTAGGAAATACTTGGCGAAGCAGCCAGGGAAATCTCCGCTTAGCACCTCCGCGACTCATGGCAACCTACACCTCTCACACTTATTTTAAACATCCATAAGTTCTTACATAAATACCTTAATAATTAATAATAATAATAATAATAATAATAATAATAATAATAATAATAATAATAATAATAATAATAATAATAATAATAATAATAATAATAATAATAATAATAATAATAATAATAATAATAATAATAATAATAATAATAATAATAATAATAATAATAATAATAATAATAATAATAATAATAATAATAATAATAATAATAATAATAATAATAATAATAATAATAATAATAATAATAATAATAATAATAATAATAATAATAATAATAATAATAATAATAATAATAATAATAATAATAATAATAATAATAATAATAATAATAATAATAATAATAATAATAATAATAATAATAATAATAATAATAATAATAATAATAATAATAATAATAATAATAATAATAATAATAATAATAATAATAGTTCGCTAAGCCAACCTAATTTTGTTTACTCCCAGACCCACCCACACATACCTGGAGAGAAAGATACCATAGTTTGTTACTGTAGCTTTATATTATATCAAATTTGTATTCAATTATATTAGTTTTCAAGTTATGCTGTTCACAATCAGCTATAAACTTTGTTGATCTTTATTCTAGAAATGCTTTATTTCATTAACAAATCTCAAAAAAAAAAAAAAATCGGATAAAATTTTAGTAACGAATTTGTTATGGAACACAATCTTTTTCGGCTAGTTATAGTTAAGCATTAGAGAATTGCCTCGAACAAAATATTCCTAACAATCCGATTTATGACTCCTCTCAGAGTTTTACATCGATGTTATCACATCTCAGAAACACACGTTTCCAATGTTGTATTAATTTAACCTTATATAAAATTGTGTCAAAGAGACAGAAGACCATTCGTGCCTATTTGAACCGTACACCGGTGCAAAACTAGCTATAGAGTATCTAAACGAAGACAAATTGTCGTTAATTATGCGACCACTTGCACATACATAGTAAAGTGTACTGACATTGCGAAATGATCCACGTGCTCTTACAAATGTGTGTTGATAAAGGTGGAGCTTGTAAAATTATCGTCCTGAAACTTAAAACTGACATATTTATTAAGTTTCCAGAATATCTGCTGTGCAATAACCTGTCAAGAATAACTGTTATATAAACAGAAAACAAGAGGAATTAAATTCAGCTCAGTGAATAGATTCGATTGTTCATTAAAATCCATTTTAATCCTCTTGAAGAATTATATAATCTAAGTATATATTAATAAGAGAATTATGAAGAATCTAATAAAATTGTAAATGGATACCGCATTTAAGCAATATGAAATGGATCTTAAAATTTCGTACAGAATGTTCCCTTGAAAATCCATCTTAACATGATGGACTGGCCTACCGACCACAAGGTAGCGGGTTTAAAAGCGACAGCACTATAATTATATCAGTAGATTTAAGCTGTCAAATAAGTTCTGCAGGACGAAATGCTGGCACACTGGTGGCGCTGAAATGATTCTAGCAAAAGACAGCTTCATTAACCTACTAAATGTTTATTTATTTTGCACGGTTTATTGAAATCTTTCAAGGCAACTTAGATTACTTACTGTGCAAAGGAGAAATTGAAACAGTTCAGCACACTTTATCCTTTTATATATATATATATATATATATATATATTATTTTTGAAATATATATCTCAGAGATATATTAATTTTGGGTAAATGTCTTTAGAATCGAAAAATTTGGAAATATATCTTTGAATTTCTTGGTAAAGCGTGCAGGTACAACAAAATGCCTTTAAAACGATACAGATGAGCCCATGCTTGAATTGTGTTCAGAACAATGACGAAAATCTATTTTTGAAAACATAAGAAATCAATGATGAGTTGTTATATTTTTCCTGAAACCCAAGTACATGAAATATTGTCTAGATGTTTAGATCTGTATATGGATAATCAATCAACTTGTGGAATGCATACAAATATTGATAAATTAACAGTAAAATTGTCTTAGATTACATATTTATTTAGAAATTTAAGAAATTGTATATACTTCATATGTATGAAAACAACCAAAAATATTTTACTACCGGAACAGCTATCATTCCGTCACATGCATGGACTGTCGAGGACTATCATGCTAACAAGTGATATCCAAAATCATGAAACAATCTTTAACATTTGTTAGATTAAACAGTATTTAAAATACCTGCATTTCCCTGGTACTACAAGCTGTAAATTCATATGAAACAAACAAATAAGGAGTTCTTAAAAATATATTATCAACATGATTTTTTTTTCGTGTCTAGATATGCTAGACAAGTTTTCGAGTGTATGGATGTTTAACAAATCAAAGAATAATGCCAGTATCATTCTAAAGGTAGGAGATCGGTGGGCAGACCCAGGAAACGATGGCTGGAGGACTTCGAAGGCGGAACAGGCACTTGTTTGCCTATGCCATGAAGTGAAGAAGAAGAAGAAGAAGAAGAAGAAGAAGATAATGTATTTCTAAATCTATTGCTTAAAACTGACCTACTTTTCCTCATTTTGTTGTAAGATCTACAACATATTGTATATATTGTCTCTATTATTCATAATGAAACATTAAGCTATTATTATTTTATTATTAATTATTTATTATTATTATTATTATTATTATTATTATTATTATTATTATTATTATTATTATTATTATTATTATTATTATTATTATTATTATTATTATTATTATTATTATTATTATTATTATTATTATTATTATTATTATTATTATTATTATTATTATTATTATTATTATTATTATTATTATTATTATTATTATTATTATTATTATTATTATTATTATTATTATTATTATTATTATTATTATCATTATTATTATTATCATTATTATCATTATCATTATTATCATTATCATTATTATCATTATCATTATTATCATTATTATTATTATCATTATTATTATTATTATTATTATTATTATTATTATTATTATTATTATTATTATTATTATTATTATCATTATCATTATCATTATTATTATTATTATTATTATTATTATTATTATTATTATTATTATTATTATTATTATTATTATTATTATTATTATTATTATTATTATTATTATTATTATTATTATTATTATTATTATTATTATTATTATTATTATTTTTATTATTAATATTATTATTATCATCATCATCATTACCAGGTGCACATGGAAATACATAGACTAGGGCCTACGGTTTCAAAGAGAAGGGTAATATTTAACTCAAATATAAATAATGAGTAGTTGGCATGCTTAATTTAAGATTACTCACTCAGACTAGGCAGATGAATAGTTGGTGCAGCTCCCACTGAAGATGGTCTGAAGTAAGACTGAAAAGTGATTATGGAAGGAAAGGTGAACATCTGCCTAGTCTGAGTGAGTAATCTTAAATTAAGCATGCCAACTACTCATTATTTATATAAAAATATATATCTCACTTTTAATAACTTGACAAGTCTTATTTTAAAAAAAAAGAACGTTGTTTCATTTTTTCTCCAATTTGAAGGGGGTATCAACTATAATTAAGGTTATGTTTCAACTGATTTTCAACTTTTACTTTATTTTCTGTAATGCACTGATATTTTACTTAAAGTACATGTTTCGATGAGACTGTGCCGAAAAAAGACATTTTAATATACGGTACATATGTATCTAAAACTTCAAAGCAAAGGCCTTGGGTTAAAACCCCAAGGGGGTAGATCGTTTCTTTTCGGCCGTCAACATCCTTAGCATGGTTTCCTTTGAAAGGAAATTAAAGCCGGTGGTTTCGTGTCATAGATATACGCAAATTATCCTCAACTCTGATAAAGAGGCCTCTGAGCAAAATTAAGCCCATTGTAGAATGAGAAGCTGAGAACCACAAGGATTAAGAAACATCCGTAAACCAAAATTCAATTTTAGAAACCTTAAACCAAAGGCTATTTAAGTTGGTATTTTATTATTTTAACATTTTCCAAGATGCAACTCAAAACTCCATTTCTCCTAATTACCCTATATATGTAGTTACATTTAGATATTATCGCTTTATTTTATATATTGACATGCAGGGTAAAATGTGAAGTACGTGAATGTCTCATGAAGTCCCATGAAATCTATGAAATTTTATATGTATGCTATTATGTATGAACTTTATATGTACTGATATGTAAGATATAATACTTCAATCTATGAAATGTTATATAATTAGGAGTCATAGAAGATACCTAAAAAGATGTATCTCATATTGAAAACCTAGAACACATTTAAATATACTTTTTTAGTGAAATTATTTTTTTCTCTAGCTATAGCCTTTAACGAGATATGTTCTTCACATGGTTATTTTCAATATCAAATATGCTTCTAAAATTATATTTCCGTTCTTGCACTTTGCAATACACAATGCAGAGAATATGAGCATACTATGTCCATATTCTAGTATGCTTTTAAATATGTGACCACTGTACCTGTGTCTTGTTTGCTATGTGGCTATTAGGATTGGGATTTCATTACGGAGGGGATTTGGTACTTAGACCACCATGCTGAGTCCATTGTTCCTATACCCTCAAGTGGGGGCACCCCCGGGAGGAAGGATGAGACGAAGGAGACAGAGGGCACCGATCCAAGGAGCGACGACAGTACAGAGGGCAGGGTTCATACAGTTTACTTGGATAGAGACCTCCTCCGACAGGCCAGGGCAACGAACCCCCCGCTCTCCTACAGCGGGACGGCAACGAATCCAGCAGCCGAGACCTAATGGTCCCAGGCAGGCGATCCGAGCCCCAAAGGTCCCCGCTATGTGGCTATAAGAACATTTTTATTGAAATAATGTCGTAAGACATTTATCATGAAGTAACTGTGCACTTTCTACATATAATTTTCAAAAACATAAGAAAGTAAATTACAGTGTCAAAAAGACAAACAATTTAGAGAACCTTAGTTATCTCAGGTTCATTATGTTTTGGAGGATTGGATCGTTGTAGGTTATATAATAATATTATTTAAAATAGCAATGATTCGTGGTTAGACACTCATTGTGAAAAACTTGCACTTTCCTTTTTTTTTTATTTGTTAATACTTAATAATAAAGCACATTTTGAAAACATTACGTCACTAAGTTCTGTCTGATCTTAAGAATAAAAGACTAAGAATTATATAGGATACTTGCATACATTTCTGTTCGTTTGTGCGTGCATAGGTTTGCAACAAAACAAATATGTAAAGATAAATTCTGGTTTAATACGTGCATTCACGGTGTAGAAAAAAGTGCGGTTTGTCGCCAGTATTGATTTTCATATACAACTCTAGCTCTATTTTAATATTAGGAGCTTTTAAATTTAAGTTTTATGTGTAAATTTTATAATTGTACCATTTTCTTTTTTGGTTTGTATTTCCTGCTTTAACTTGGTGTTTTAATTATTAACGCTAAGTTTTATGAAACTTTTGTTATTTCGATGTTTGACGTTGCGTTCATATCACCTACGTAGGTATCGACGGACCCTTAAACCCTACACACTCACACACCTCCCTACAAGGAAATATGTAGGTAGTGGAAACATTTCTATAAATTTTAACTTAGGATATCTTCAATGAATACTTCATGGAATATAACTTATAGGAATAATTGGTTAAAAATGATTAGAGAAATATATAGGAGGTAATACATATGAGTTGTTTTAATTTGGATGTCACTCAAAACTTTTAACAAATCCCATTCCATCCCAAAAAAGCTTCGCAGTACCAAATTTTAAAATAATTTTTGTTAAACTTAGAAATGTTCTAAATCACTTTTCTTAATGGTAAACTAAATCATGAGTTACCAAAAACAATTCTTATTAATTTTAATTCTCTCTTTAACTTGCTATTTTGTTACACATTTTGGTCACTCATGTTCGAAGTACGGTTTACTGTATCGGTGTCACTGTGAATTTTGTCCCACTTCGAAAATATAAATCCTGTACACTTAGGAATAAATATAGTAAACTTTGGCTGCTATTTTAGAGGAAAGACAAAATGATAACACTGTTTAGCATAGCAGCTTATGTGTGACCAAACCCTATTGTACTTTTCTTTGCAAATATTTGCTATGGTTCCCTGCAACTTCTGGAAGTCTAGCATTATTTTAAGATAAAATAACAACATATATTGCAATGTTAATTTACTATTTATTCCACATTTAAATACAGCAGTTATAACAAAAGAAAGTCATAACAACTTTCATGTTTCTCCAAGTTATCTAAGAACAATTAATCTAAGAACAATTGCCACAATCTATATTATTTTGAACAACTTTTCAGGCACATACTTTGGGGTATAAATGACAGAGGCTATTGGAGGTAAATAACTAAAAGGTAAGGAGTGATAAAAACAACCTTCAAGTGTTATTGTGGATCTTCTTTGGTGTTAATACTATGGTTAGCCACTTTAAAATAATCCCAGCATTTTTAACTAATAACGTTATTGGATAAAAAGTATATGAGGAAGCTTAGAGGATATACATCTACATTCTCTAAAATTTCAGTCTATCACCTCAGTCTCTGAGAAAATGGTTTATGAACTTAGTGAATTTAACTTTAAGCTTTGGGCCTTCAGGCACAGTTGTATACATTTGTTTTTTAGTAGTAGTTAGTAATTAGTAATTTATTTCCTTTTACATCAACAAATGAAAATACAAAATCAAGATTACAATTATAAAATCCATACTGAAATATACCATATATTGCTAAATCCTGAAAATCCTATCATGTTATCATGTTGCCCACCATTGAATAGTAATTCAGCCCCCATACACCTAACCCTAGGTTTTTGTGTAATGGAGGCCCTCTGCTCCTTTTTACACTTTGTGCCATTTCACCTATCTCACTCTACATTTTTCTCTTAATTGTTCTTAGCCATCTCTCTTTAACTTTCCCTAAATAATTCCCTATATTTCTCCTGTTCTTTTCTCCTTTTACTGACAACATTTTTCTAATTACTACTTCACCCCCCAAACTGTCCCATTTACGTAGCCAAGCCTGCTCTCTCCATATCTTTGTTTGACTACAATTTAATATACAATGGAAATCTGCATTCTCTTCTCCCTCTCTAGCTCCCTCTCTTGACCTATACCTTTCAAGTTTCTCACACCTGTTCTCGCCCAAGCAAAACCTTCTCGCCCTAACTTACTACATATATCTATATATCCTTCCCTTCCCCAGGTTATTTTTATTTCTCTATATAATCTTAGTGAGCTTTTGTCACTTATATTGGCAAAAATATCTTGTCTGTCAGTATCTTCTAATCTTAGCTTAACCTCTTTCCAGAAGCCTCTATACCCATACTCTGCATTTATCCAAGAATGACCCATACCTATCTGCTTCAACAAGTCATACATTTTATGCGCCCAAGACCCACCCCAGTTACCTCTCTTTTGAATATGAAAACATTCTTTAATTATATTGCCATCTTCCAAGTTAGTGATTCTGTATAAATATTTCATTGCCCTTGACAAGATTTTAATTTTAGTAGAATGCCTGCCTAGTTCTAATTGTGCTGTCCCATTAGGTGATGCTATTGGTAATCCCAATATGTATTTACAAAAGGATCTATGCACTCTATCAGTCTCTCTCCAAGCTTCATCTATTCCCCAAACCTCTGATCCATGTAACATTCTATTTTCTACTATTGCCGTATAGATGCTCTGCAACCATTTGACATTTATATCTGGCAGTTTACTGTAGCATGATCTTATCACTCTCATGGCCATTTTACCTTTTGCCACAGACATCTTTTTTTGTTCTTTCCAGCTGCCATCTGAACTCAACCTTGTGCCCAAATAATCAAATATCCTTACTACCTCTATTTCTTTTCTATTAACCTCCCATTTCTCATCCTTGCGCAATCTGTATCCTTTTTTGAAGACCATAATCTTTGTTTTGTTTTCATTCACTTTCAAACACCATTTATTGCAATAAGAATTGGCTGCCTCGATTGCTCTTCTCAGCCCTCCACTTGATATGGACCCAACTACTAGGTCATCTGCAAACAGTAGCCCCGGTATTTCTTTATTATTAATAACTGGTGAATGTACCCTACAACTTGATATCTCCTCTAAAATTCCATCGATATAAAGATTAAATAATACTGGACTAAGTTTACATCCCTGCCGTACTCCTGCCTTACTCGATATAGATTTAGTTACTTTGTTGCCTGGTAGTTTTATACACAACTACATTTGTTTAAGATTAGGATAGTTAAATTCTTTTACACTGATTCATTTCTCTGTCCTCGAGCAATGAAGCTAATCCTAAATACTTTGCGTAAACTTAGTTTTAAGTTGCAAATTTGGAATATTTGATCGTTACTTCGACTCCGTCTTATGGAAGCTAATGTTGAAGCGAAATTTCAATTTTTTAAGGTTAAGAAATTAAAGTGTTTCTGAAACTTTCAAATAAAAATTGCAACAACTAAATTATGTCTGCTCACATCTGACGAATTCATATTTATGGTTTCAAAAACTGTTTCCGTAATAACAATGCAAAATGTACGTTGTTGTTGATCACAGAAATGCTAAGCAGAAGGTTCTCTGGTAGTAATCGCTAAATTTATATAACCCGAGCGCAGTTTCTAAGCGGTACGGCCACTAATAATCGATAACAGGAAAAACTTCTTTAACACTAAAAGACGAAGGAAAACACGTAAAGTTTAGAATTTTATTAACAAACCTCACTCTTGTAGGATGCTACCCTACCCTAAAGCTACCAATTCGTATCTGAAACACAATTTTCACTCTGCGACTTGCTTATTTTCAACAACTTTATCCTCTTTCTAATTTTCAAAAATTTCTTTACGTGTTTAGAACACTGCTTAGCTTTCGAACATAACTATCCCAACAACATTTTGCAATAATGGTTTAAATTCAGTGCGCACCCTTATACTGATTATTATTTCCTTATTATGGAGGTAAATTAATGGCCCTTTAGACAGAGAAGTCTGTGCTTCTTACATTCTGCACTGATTGTAACACAGGGAAGTTATTTGCTGCAATTATTTATCTAACCATCATTTCTCTATAACATTATATATTTAACTAGTCCCATCTGTTATTAAGATTTTAACATTAAACTATTTCTAATAGGTAGTACAGTAGTTATTTACATGACTGCAAAATTGCACAAATTAATGTAGCTTTTGTTTTAAATTATTCCCTAGCATTACAGGCGTAACTTTTAAGAGGAGATTGGATAATAGGAAAAATATGAAAATATTCATATTTTGGACGTAACATATGCAAAATAGTTAAAAATGACAGAAGTATCATAAAACTTTTTACGGATTAGTTTATAGCAAAATGTAATATTGACGTTTTGAATATGATTACAGGTTATATAAAACGAGTCACATTCCCCCAATAAAAGTAGAGGACTTTCTCTGAGTGTGGTAAAACAACGTACTATAGGTTGTATATACTATACTATATACTAGGTTGTATATACTAACTACATCCAAGTTTCTAACACTTTTGGCACCTTGCTCCTCAGCCACTCTCCGCACTTCTCATTTCTCCTGTCTTAAGAATATGGCGTTTTACACAAGCTCCACAAATCAATTCAATTGAGAAAAGAACCATCTTCGATATGAAACCTTATGTTTATATTCATAATTTTTAAAGATCACTTTTATATCTAACATTCCATAATACAGTAAAAGGTATAAAACTATCGATGGCAAAGGCGTTGTCCAGAGTTATCCTCGGTGCTTGAATTTAATGTAATTTTCTTCAGAGGGACATATTTCAAAGTATTTCATAATATAATAAAACAATTCATAAAATATACATTTAGAACAATTTACAGCATCATAAAAACATTACTTATTGAATTCTAGGAAGTTGAAGTAGCAGATTCCGGCATTCAAACACTAAATAAGCTCTTATTAAGCTATAAATTTCATTATAACAAAAACATCTGCCATTCAAAAATGTCGAATCCAATCATAAAAACAAAATTACTGTTTTAGGTTTAACCGCAAGGTGGCGATATATTTTATTTTCGTGGTTTCTGCTTATATGGAAGTAAGTAGCAGGTTTCGAGATGTCATTTTCTATTTTGCGCGCAAGATAAAGAGAAATTCCAAGAACCGCCGGGAAGCCGCCGTGATCCCCATAAATGCATAAGCCATTTGACATAAGAGCGTTTACAGAAAAAAACTTGCTTTACACGTCCAGCGGGATTCTTGCTAAACCATTATGCAAGAAGGAATTTTTCTCGGAGCTCGCGTCATTTATGGCGAAGTCCTCCACCAATGAGAAGTGGGATAAAAACCCCATGTATGGAAAGGAAATGTAAGGCACAATTAAAGCGTTACTTGTGATGTGTGACAAACTGCTCCGTCACTACGTGACGCCACAGCTGCTCTCGTACAGATCTCAACAAATTTCCACCTTCCGCACGTATCTAGTTCCGACACGCTTTCGCGCACAGGTGTTCATTCATTTAGAAAATACTTATCAAAACATTTTAGTATCCGGAGGGAACTCTTTTCAAACGAGTTAAGACTTCTTAATTAAGAGGAGACAATAATATGTAAGAATTTGCTGAAATATGTCGCAATAAAAATAAGTGCTTGTTTACATTTATACGGCTTTTACTAACCATTCTTCAACAAACTACTATTACAAGAGCTTATATTTGTATCCTTCTTCTGTTTCAATGAACTTATTAACATATTCAATAACATATATAGAATATAAAACATCCAAACTTTTATATTATTCATCTTAATGAGTAAGTAACATCTACCCAAATAG
Source organism: Mantis religiosa (assembly GCA_030765055.1). Taxonomy (NCBI): domain Eukaryota; kingdom Metazoa; phylum Arthropoda; class Insecta; order Mantodea; family Mantidae; genus Mantis; species Mantis religiosa. Next base: position 1,766,060 of record JAUKNK010000355.1, on the reverse strand, counting down.
GAGTACATTTTATTAAACTGTTCGGTTATTTGTGTAAAGGACCATCACATTTTAGTTTTAATTATTCTATTTCTTCTTTCTTTTGTGGCTATCCAAATGCATTTCTGACTTACTGTTCTTAAATACTCTTCTATGACTCTAATCCTTTATGTCCCTGTATCAGTCAACACATACATGCAGTAATTTTCTCGTGCAATTTGTCCCATCCATATACCCTCCAGTTTTTACTTCATCACATGCAAATATACAAAGGAATATCCTCTTTGGCTCCTTGCACATAACACATGTTTATTGTTATCTTCTCTAAATCGTTATGAGATTAGGGCTGCTTTCGCACCTTACAATAATCCATGAATTTCCTACTCAGCCAAAAGATTTTTATTATTCTGAATAACTTTAGAGAAAACTTAACTATAAAGCTAGCTTAATTCTGTCGTTTATATCTTCAGCTCTATTCTACTCTATTTTGAACTCACATTCTGCGGAGCCCTCACATTCCAATTTCTTGAAGTTTCTTGTATCTCACCTGACCAACACTTAAATGTACTTTCATTTGGTTTCAAATGCATTCTTTAACAATTTTGTGCTCTCCTAGCTCTGAACTCCTATACCAATATTTCAAAATTCTCTTCATCATGGAACCTTTCCTCTGTACTCTCGCCCTCTTTGTTTCTTTACTTGGTGAATACAGTTTGAATTATCACTACTGTGTTTTCAGCATCTACTCATCTTTCCTGAATCCTGACTGATAATTACTGTTTTCCTTCTACTTTTAAACACGTAGCCTAGAACCTAGTATGTAAGTATAAACTTTGCCGAAAACTGACAATAAATTAACTCTTCTATAATTTCAGGATTATTAAACTCCTGTTTTTTGCTCATGTACAGGTATATTGGCAAAAACTTGCTTCCTATTTCATGTTTATCAAGATAAGATTTGGGGAATATAGTAAATTTAAGGATATATGCAATTTAAAATTAGTCTGACTTTGCAACTGAGTTGTTTACAACCGTAAAGCGGTACTAACTTCTAACGCGTCATTTGCTCCACATGGGGAATATCTAGTGTCACTGCTGTGCTAAAGTTGGATATGAATCTACTCGTAGTGAATGGAAGCGAGGTAACAACGAACTTTTCTTCGGCCAATGAAGACTGTGATGGTAGAAACTAGAGACACACTCTGAGTATTGCGGTGCTATAATATGGACCATAAGCCAAATGTTTTAAGAATAATCGCTGTATTATGGTTTTGATATGTTTCCTTTGCATTACCAGAAACACTTAAAGATAAACCAAAACGATTTTTGATTGGAGCACTTCACATATATTGGAATGAAATGGAAATGGTTAACACACACACACACACACACACACACACACACACACACACACACACACACACACACACACACACACACACACACACACACACACACACACACACACACACACAAACGTAAATTACATAAATAGTGTGGTTTAGCAAAGTCTTATGTAATACCATTTTTATACAGTTACTGAAAAATTATTCAGAGTAAAGAGAAATTCAAGGCAATTCCCAGAAAACACGAAATATACGTTTCATTTCTCGTGAAAATGTCTTAAATCTTTGGTATTTTAATCAAAATTCATGGAGCCATTTTTAGATATTCAAAAATGTTTAAATGTTTTCAAGTAAAAGATAGTTTGAAATATAACATTTATTTTTAAACCTCCGTATCATGTTCCTCGAAGGCTTACGTAAATATCACACTTTGATATCTACAAAGGTTTCTTGTTGTATTCAAAAGCATTTATTCTTAGTGTCAAATTTTTGGATGGATAATAACAGTTCCTCTAACTGGTGTATACAGAAAACAGTTTTAAACAGTTTTTTTCTTTCTGTTCCGGGATCCTTGAAACATGTCTTTCTGCTAAAGTAACAGCTTTTCCGTATAATGTAATTCTTCCCCTACTTCCTGTTGGTATATAATAGACAAAATAATAAAAGCAATGGGTTCCTTTGAATTTTAGTTGAAATAAGCACATACTATGCTTTAAATGCCATTTAATTTTTTAGCATTCATTGAATAATTGTATATGAAGGAATTCGTTAGCAGTGTTCTCATTTTCAATTATTCTCTCTAAAATGCAAGGAAACAGTTTGAAAGTAATGCGCAATATACTAGAAAACTGTGAAATTGTCTAACTAAACTTGATTTATTTTATAAAATTGCAATTATTTGCCACTTAGCTGATTTTTGGACTTTGTGCTTGCTTTTTTGTTCTTTGTACAGCTCGTATTAAATTAGCATTTAACTATTTTGCAGCGTTATTGTTAAAATAATTTTCAGTTCGATACCTGTGTGCGGAGATTAGTTTTTATTTAATGACACCTTTTTACTTCAAAACTTATTATTGTAAGGGGAAAAGCTGAAAGTTTTCATCAATTTACCTACTAGAAAACACGTGTAATAAAATCCAATTAGAATTTCTATTAACAAATTAGCTTAATTGGTTTACAAACTTGTCATACTACATCATTTTACTGATTTTTTCGTTTATGTGCATTTTTAAATATACAAAGATCATAGAGATGCAAAGATATTTAATTTCATTAGACTATTTGCTACAGATATGTTAGAAAGAAAGACGTTAGAATGAATTTGTATTTATTTTAATAGCATCGTGAAAGAATGCGCTTTGATTTTAATGGGTACACTGTATTTATCAGAGTAAAACCTATACCTGAATATATGTCTAGTCATCTGTCTTATTATTTTTTTTCAAAACTGTTTACTTAATTTAAATTCCCAATAAAGTGATATTATTTTAAGTTTCAAATATATAAGATATTTTTAACTTCAATAAAATTCCCATTGGTGTATCTGCTACAGAGATTAAAAATAAACGTATTAAAATGCTGTAGTTCAATACCTATGTCAGGAGAAACGTTTTAATTTTAATAAACAACACTGATGCGAAATAATAGCTCATGAACGTGTACAGTTTGGCATGTAAGCTAAATTAGATGTTTGCAGTTATGTTTCTCTAGCTTTTATTAATGGTTCACAAAAATTAAATATTAACAATTTTAAAATTTTAAGCAAATCAGTGATAGTAATTCGCACAACACTACCTTAAATTAAATATTTAGGTTCACTAGAACTGAAAAGTCGTTAAAATTAGCTTGTTAACTTATTTCAAATTTCTGAATCCTGTGACTATATTTATCTGTTTCACAATTGTGTCCCTCGGATGCAGTCTTGTAAAATATCTGAAATGTCCGAATGTGATATATTTGGGAACGAATAGGAAGCGTTTGTGGAACCTATTTAGTGACAAGCAGTGTGCCAACCACAAAACTATAAAATTCCTTCACTTTAAACATATTGGATAAGTATTAGCTAAAGCATTTCTTGCTTGGAAATTTATAGTTATTGGTAAACGTTGTAAAACTTTCGGATTATATATTGTATTAAAATAAATAAATGTATTAAACATATATTGGCATAGAAATCTAATCTTAATAGTTTAACAAATAAAACTACAACATGACCTGAAGCAAGTATTTTGGCTATTAATAATCATAAAACATTAAATTTCCTTTTAAGCTACGACATTCTAAACCTGAAAAACAAATGAAGTTTCTAGGCATTCATATTCCAGGTAACTTATAATGAAACCGACATATTATTTAAATTTCACATAAAATTGACAAATAATTATAATTTTAAAGCACTTACCTCCTTGGAATCCCTATTAAATATTTACTGTACACAAGTATATGCACATTGCCTTCTATTGTGCGATAAGCTTTTTTTAGGAAATAAATTATTAAAAACTGGAGTCATATGTGGAGTTCCACAGATAACTCATCACAAATCACCGTAAAATTTAATATTTTAATTCTGACATAAAATTCTATATTAAGCGTTCACTATATGTTCAAAGTTCATGGATGTTCTATTCGAAAGTGCTTCAATATTCATGTATATAGAAGTAAATGTACCATATAAGAATAACAGATGGTGACATTGAATTTCTTCAATATTATACCAAACAATAAAAAAAAGCTTTCGCTTTTACTCTTTAAAAATAGCAAAGTCTACATTGTTACCCAAATCTCTTTATATTCTCATTACAGTAACAGAACAGTCCAATGCTTTATGTGGTATGTGTGTAACTTCCATGCGTTCTTTTATACAATTATATTTAAAAATATTTGATCTAATCTAATCAGTAAAAGAAATAATCACTAAAATTAGGTAGTTATCAAAAGTTTCTTATTACTAAAGACACACCTTTGGGTCATAATTTTCCTTTTGTTTTCTTATTGTAATAAAAATACATATTTTGACGGGTTCGATATACGAATTTTTATAATTTTGTTTTATTCATAGTTTAGAGCATTTTTGTGCAAAAAATTAAAAATAAATATAGTAAAATGTAAAGTATTAAATTAGGTAAAAAATTAGTATCAACCGTATTAGTTATACTTTTAATTTATAGGTACCATTAAAATGAGCAAATTCAGAAGGAAATAGCTACATTCTTTTCACTCCTTTTTGTTTCATCCTACAAATAGCTGTGTTCATTCTACAAACAAGTTATGTTCAATAATTTAAGTAATGTATATGTGAAATTTGACCAGAAGTTGCAAATATTTAAACCACTTTTTCTCATTAAAAAAACTTTTGAAGTTTAACTAAGAAAATATAATATTTTCCATTTTGCACCTTTAAACTATTGGCAGAAGCTGTAAATAAATGAACACAAACTTAGTAACAGCAACTCTACTTTTCTTCCAAACAGTCTTTTGCTATTTTTTCTATACTCAACATGTTTCATACATTGCAATTATTTACGTTTTCCTCCAAAATTACTATACTGCTTGTCTTATTTTTGTGAAATACCATTTACTTATTTAAAATAATCCATCAATTTGGGAAGCAAATTAACTGTTTAAAAAATTAGACAATTTGGAGAATAAAAGATATAGGTACAATTGTTATAATAGCAGCAATTGTTGTTACAATATAACAATATTTGATGTGATAAATATTTTTAAAACCCATCTGCTGAATATATCTGAACGTTTATGTGAACAGTATAAAAAATTCAGCTAGAGGATATTTATTACAACAATGAATTTGTATCACAAAAATGATAAGCTATTTTTTAATATTCCGAAATCATTACCCAATGTGTGTAATAACATTCGTCAATTGTAACATGTCTTACATACTGTGAATTTTCCACATTACACACAGGAATCACTTAAATAGTTTTAGTGTACATTTAAATTAAAAAAAGGAGAGAAGCTATATTCACGAAATAAATGTCGAAGTTGCAATATGACGTAAAAACCTAAGACTGGCATAGCGGTTTCACTCTGAAAGCTCTCTGCTGTGTAGGTACACATTCAGGAATGCTAACATTTAGAAAGATATCAGAACCACATCTAATAAAAAAAATATCATACCTTAACGTACAAATGTTTCGAAAGAACATTACTTATTCCTGACCTGATGTAATTCTCAGTTTTATTGCATTTGAAAATAATTCCCTACTCCTTTCACTGTCACGCACTTAGAGCAAAAAGCGACAGCGACGAATATAATCGCTCTGTGCTGAATGCTTCTCATGGTATGAGACCATGTGCTTATATCTTATTAGGTTCAACTTGCCGACAACCCTGCTAAATGCCATCATGATTCTGTCGGTTTTGTTTGAATGCAGAGGGCAACGTAAGGGCGAAACACTAACATTTACAGAAATGTAGTAGTAGTATTCAGAAGAAGTAATTCTGCTTCAATTTTCATCATTGCACCATAGTTGGCCAGACTAAACACGTACTTCTAAAACTGGAGAAACTAAACTTATGTATAATCACAAATTCATTTATGTATTAACATTGCAATAAAAGAGGTAGGGGAAGCCCACCCCGTGGTAAAAATATTTAATTAAAAAATTGCATCCATGAAATTTTCCAAATATATAGCGTAAAAGTATTAACAAATCAAAGCTGTAATTTCACTATTAACAGTCAGTTGTCAAAATTTCAATACTTACACATTTAGTTAATATTTATTTAATTTAAATTATAAATATTGTTATTATAACTCTGCTCTTACTAGCTGAGTTTAAAATACATACTGTGGTGTTGTCATAGAACTGTTCTGAAATATTTTAGGTAGGTGCGTATGTATGCAAAGGTGAAACATTTCAATATAATATGATTTTCCTTTCTTCTAAGGGTTCCTGGAACATTGAAATTTAAAGTTGTAAAAGTGCAAACATTTACAATTATAATCCTTTAAAGGGTATTTCATCATGAGTTAAATGGTTAGGAAAATGATACGACAATTTTGTACCCTATTTGCATATAAACAACATAGCATGTCAAATAAATAATTTTAAAACTGCTCGTGTGTAGGTTTTAGTATATGACAATCACATTCATATTCGAAGTTCAATACGTTGAAAAGTGAAAAGCAACATGAAATTGCAAATATCAGTTTTAAGTCATTTATTACTTACGAAAGGTAAATAATTTAGCTTACAATTTACGAGCGTAGTCTGAAAAGTTTCCGACCTCAACATGAGGATAACAGCACTCGTAAATAAAAGCTAGTGAATTTCGTTGTTCATCTGTTGACAGTTACCAAAGTTTCAGCCATTTTGCACGCTCAGTTGTTATGAACAGTCGTTTGAGTGAGTTAATATGAGTGCTTTTATGAAAATGTACAAAATCGAGTATCGAGCTGTCATTAAATATTTGTTTTTGAAAGGCAATCCGAATACACAAATCAAATATGAGCTGAATTCTGGTATGGGGAATTTGCACCATCAATTACCACAGTGAAATTTTGGACAGTTGAATTAAAACGTGGCCGTAAGATCTTGGAAGACGATGAACGTTCAGGACGTCCAAAAACTTCAAATACCGACGAAAACTTCGAGAAAGTTCACCAAATGGTGCTAGACGATCACAGAATTAAAGTGAGAGAGATAGAAGAGGCTATGAACAAGTCAAAAGAACGTGTTTGTCACATATTAAATCAACATTTAGACATGAGAAAGCTGTCCGCGCTTTGGGTGCTGCTTTTGCTCACGTTAGACCAAAAACGTGTTCGAATGAACATTTCCAACGCTCTATTGGCACAGTTTAAACGCAATAAATCCAAGATTCGGCACCTGTAGGTGAAACTTGGAGACACCATTATACGCCCGAAACAAAAATACAGTCCAAACAGTGAACTGCAAAGGGGAAACCGGCTCCAAAAGGAGCAAAAACTGTTTTGTTTTTTCGGTTGGGAAAGTGAAGACGACTGTTTTTTTGGGATAGTCATGGAGTTATTTTAATCGATTATCTTAAAAAAAGGAAAAACCGTTACAGGAGCATACTACGCATCATTACTTGACAAGCTGGAGGCAGAAATTTTGGGAAAAGGGCCAAATTTACAGAAAAAGATAATCCTATTTCACCCAGACAACGCACCGTCTCACACATCAGCGGTTGCAATGGCGAAAATCCACGAATTACGGTTTGAACTGCTTGACCCTTCGTCTTACTTATCAGATCTAGTCCCAAACGGCTTATTTTCGTTCCCTCATTAGAAATTGCGCTCGGAGGACAGAGATTTTCATCAAATGAAGAGGCAGTCACCTTCGTGAACAACTTTATGCAGAGAAAAACGCCGAGTACTATATGGATGGATTACAGAGATGGGGACATCGCTGGGAGAAGTGTGTAGATTTACAAAGAGAATATGCTGAAAAATAAAAAAATAAAAAGTTCTGGAAGAAATGTCTTGTATCTTCATTAGGTCGGACACTTTTCAGGCTATCCTCGCACAGCCAAATCCACCAAAAGGCTGAAGAAGATAGTGGTTTCTATGATGCATTCCCTTAAGGATGTACGGAAGGGTTTTGGAATGGATGTTTGAAAAGTATACTTTACTTTAAAATGGGGTATCTGTTGTTTGGCTCGTAACTGCAAAAACATTAAATTTAATTTTAAAGAAAATGCTACGCATGCTTCAAACTGTATAGCTCAATTGTTATGGATGCCCTAAGTTGAAAAACTTAAATAATACAGAAGTATGGAACATTGAGACTGTATTTATATTGTGTTAGCTAAAAGTACCGATGTCAGCATTTGCTTTGACTAAAATTAGCGATGATAGAAGCAAGGCAAGAATTTCAATTAAATGGATACATTAATATATAAGATAAACTCGTCTAATTTCTTGGCATTTCGTTGCATTCTTCTATTTGCTTACAGTGATATTGGACTGATGCACATCGTATTGGTTGAAGTGTTCTACAGATAGAGGCATCTTCTGGCTTACGGAGTTCCTCCTTGTAGGCGATTCTAGCCCTTTCAACGACTGTATTAGGCACTTAAAGGAAAACCCAGAAGTCGACAATGGTTTGTTTGTAAAAGAAGAGCAGTGTGTGAATTCACAGTGTTCTTTAGCTGTTTTTCTGCCGGTTTCTGCTGTTTTGCTGATATAAGAGGTTAGTATAGGTTTCAAAGTATTAATTACCGTAGCCGACCCTCGTAGCTATGGTCGCTAAAGCGTATGTTTCTAGCATTCCGCCGCGTAGAGGGTCATGCGTTCGAGATCCACCTTGGGCATGGGTGTTTATGTGTACAGTGAATATGTGTAACATTAGGGAAAACAGATAGGAAAATAAACGGAAATAATGACAAAACGGTTAAACAAAAAAAAAAGGAAAAAAAGAATATATATATGAAAAATAGCGTATAAAAATTGATTTCCATACAGTGTAGCTGATAAAGCTTAAATTGCGGAGTGTTTTTCTTAGCATTTTCCCATTCTTTTTAACCGAACAAAAGGTAGAATTTTGTAAAGCTTTAGTAAGAGCGCCATCTGGTAGTAAGACTGCAAGTTATCTATATTCTGGTTTAAAACGGAAGTGGGGAGATAGGTTTTTTTTTTTTCTCATGCAGAATGTTGTGAATGTTGCAGATGTCTAGGGGCAAGTGTGGATCGAAGTATTCATCTGATGATTTGAAAGCAGCTTTGACGTGCGTTCGTCAATTGCCTCGAAGGAAAACGGAACTGTTAACGTCAAGGACGCCGCAGAGCCTCTTTTGGTGCCTCTCAACCCCATTGTTGGGGTCAGAAAAAGAGCAAGTGCTGCTCAGAAACCACGTCTCTTCCTACCAGTCATGAGCGAGGTGGACACTCCAGGCCGACGGAATCCGCAAGAACCTGTCAGTGATATTTGGACTAAGAAGTCGAAGAAATCCACCAAAGCTAGTATAGCAAGGCTTCAACTAGCGGAATACATCGAAGCAAAGTGATAAAAAGAAATGCCGAAATGTGTACATTGTGCTCTGGTCACTATAATGATGACAAAAATGGTGAAACATGGATTCTGTACACAAAATACTATGATTGGATTCACGAAAAATGCGAGGGACTTTCCTCTTGTAAATATAATTTCAAGTGCTTTGGCTGCACTCTAGATTCGTAATAGAAACTATTACCACGAAATTAGACCTAGTGTACCACGAAATTACCCTTAGTGATTTTGGAATGCTAAATGTGTTACCTAATTTACTTTCAACCTGATGGCTGATTATATTGAGTACAAATATTGAATGTGTTTTAGTTTGTAGTTATAAAACCAAATAATGATACAAAGTGATTTTCAACTTCATATTCTATTCCCAAAAGCTTCCAAATGATCATCTTAGTACAACGAAATTCGCCAAATTTGCTATTGATATAAAATACTAAAAAATAAACTCATAGGACTACTATAAACCTATATTATCCATACAAGTGTAGGGGGAAGTGGTTCTGACCCCTACAGCTGCGAACCCCTAGCACCCGTGGTACGTCTTACATTACAGGACTTACGCCTTGTGTGGCGGTATTTTGCTAGGGATAGGGGAATCCGTCCCCTTCAGCTGCCGTGGTGCGAGCCCAAGCACTCGTGATACCTTTCACGATACTAGAGGAACCTCGGGACGAACATTCGAGCCCCTCCCTGAATTGGGAGTTCTTCGGATTGGGTTGGACTTGAGGGATTTGTGGTTCCCGATTAACATGGGAGATTGGGGACCTGCGGCCAGGCTCAGGCACCCCGGAGGGGACATAGGGTTGTCTAGCAGCTCACGGTTACTAGCCTGCAGAGCTAGTAGCTAGGTGTGCTAGATCAATAGGCAGTCCCACCGAGGTTGTTCTTTAGTCTTCGTGGATGGGTTGGCGCGTGTAAGTGTTGTATTCACTTCTACCTGTAATGGAGGGGGCGGTTTTGTAACCTAGGTACCGTCCTACTGGAAAGCGCCGCGGAGTCACGTGCGGCTTCCCGGTTCTCAGGGTGGGGGAACTTAGTCTGCTGGAATCTTCCTGTCCATACAAGTGGGATAGAAAGTTATGTGTAGTGCTAGTGGATCCTGAGAAAACAGAACTTTCAGTAATTTTACATTATGGGAACAGATTATATTGTACCCTTAAATGTCCAAATTGTTTAAGTAATAAATTTATAAATATTCTATGCATATAAATACAAAAGTGATAGCTAACGGCAAGGCGGTAATGACAGGCGTAAGAGTATGTAAACATAAGCTGGAGATGTCAGTTAGATGGTTAGAAAGGATGTATGAAGCGGTCGTTGAGTTCAGAACAATGTACGCAGTGGATGTATGAGGCACATCAGAGATAGGAACACAATTAGACCAGATGTGCGGATTGCAAAGAACTACTAGGGCTGCCAAAATCGGCACTAAGAGAAGCGGCATTACTAGAGCTAGGTAATACAATACACCCTTGTGTAGTCTTTAGGGCTACAGATTGCTGGTAATAAGTAAACACTTCTGTAATACGTGAACGATACGAAATGAATAATACACATTGTTTATCAACGCAAGTCTCATCTATTTCACGGTTATGTCAAAAAGTTCCTACCTTACTTAAAAATTATCCAATTAATGATTGCATTTAAGACATTAATTTTACCCTGAGGTGTCTAAAATGTATAATATTTGTTTCTACTTTTTAAAATTTTGTAATTTTTTATTATTTCTGAGTCTACTAGGTTATAGGAATCGCAAGTTTGAGGTAATGGATTTCTTGTCGAACTTACAGTTGGGACAGGAATTCTTTATTCGTAGTTAATTTGTCTCCATCTTAATCAGCCACACGTTCGGGCGCAATTTCGTACGGGATTTCTATGTTTGAGATGGGATGCACGTTGACTTTTCGAAGACCCACGTTGAGAAGTGGGTTAATACGTTGTATTTTGTTTGTTTCTTGATGATTGTGCTTGATTAAATAAGAGTCATGAGAATCTTGGTTTCCGGCGTAGTTCGGAATAAAGTTTCGGAGAAGTCAAATTCTGTAACTATTTAATTGTATTATTTAGATTACATTTTACTTGAACTTCCTTTCCCAGTCACTTCCAACATATCGATAAATTCTTACTTTGTTATTTTTAAACCGTTCCAACTATTACATAAATGTTCTTGATCTTCCACCACTATCCATCACACTCACCATTACAAAATATCTCTATATTAAGATTATTGATTTTTCGTAACTATCGTTACTCCTCTCTTAATTTTGTGATTGGCCTATTTAGTTCCACGTTACAATATTACGTCATAAAATTATTACTACGGCCAATCACAAAATTGCATATATTTTTACTTATTTAAGTTACCAAATATATTTACATAGTCATTTTTTTATAAATTTATAAACTTTTCATAATTTTTCTAAATATAACTCGAAACTACTGTTACACAGTTCCTCCGCTGATTATTGTGAATTATTCATCCTCGATATGGAACTCACTTCATTATAACAGATGTAAATGTTTTAATTATTTATATTTCTACTTATTATTCCTTTATAAAGTATGAATCTTCCAATTAATAATTCCGGCATTATTTCTCGGTATTGAATTGTTTTATTAACTACGACGCTTCCACTACGTACGTTAGTAGAAAATAAAACAAAAATAAATCTGGCAGTCCAGCCGTCGTTGAATTTCTAGCTTTAGTACCGAATGAGAACGACCAATTTCCAAAATGTATTTTATGGGAATTCGTAGGTACCTATTTATTTAAGATTTTGGCAGCAGCTGTACTCTGTCTGCCAGGATGCTCATAAGAATTCCATCACGTTCGGGTTCTGAATAAGGAGCATTAACGCGGTCGGATTGACATGTATCTGAGTTACTGTGAAGTCCTAAGTACTCCATTTATAATCGTCCCGCGCATGCGCCGTAGGCCCAGGCCGCGTACACCTTGTTACCACGGACGCAAGCTGCAATTTGATGATGAACGGGCTTGTGAAACAAAAGAACTTTAAAAAGAAAAAATCAGAGGAACTGCTGTAATACAGCATTCCTCTTTCGGTGCAAATGTTTCTCTATTCCCTGTTCAAGCCTTACAAAAAGATTGGAAATGGCAGGTTTATGTTAATCGTTTCAAAATTGTATTTAGAGAATTAAAACAATGTGCACACATTTAGGAAAATAACATGCCTAAAATAACATGCCCCTTCATTCAGAGACATTATAGGTATGCGTATAAATAAGATATACACGTTACTTCTAATAAATTAATAAGGTGACCATATTATGTAAGTAGGCAAACTCATGACGAGAAACGCCTTTTTTAAGAATTAAGGATTTTGAAATATACAGGAGGACCTGGGCAGTTTGGGTAACAAAATATAATTAAGAAGAGATGCCTAAATTATTGGCTGATAAAATTAGTTTTATACTGTAATGATAATAAGACATAAATAAGTGTTTCTTATGTTAAAATCAATACATGATACAAGAAGCATGAGTTGCAAGGGGAATAAGACAAGTAGAATAGTACAGAATCGTATGGAGGGGATTTGGCACTACCAGTCTTGAACTATTGTACCTGTGTCTCCAAGTGAGGCATCCACCCCCGGAAGGAAGGATAAGGCGAAGGAATACAGAGGGCTGCTAACCTAAGGAATCACAACGGTTTAGAGGGCAGAGTTCCTACTATTGTCCAGTTGAAAACTCCCGGCAGGCCAGTGCAATCGGTATCTCACCCATAGGGTCCTGAAATGACCCACTAGATCGTTCCGAAACCGGAGATCGCCGACACTTCTACCCTGGAAGAGACCGCTAAATAAGCAATGAAGTGAAATAATAATGCAGGTGAAATGGATGGACAAGAAATTCGGGGGATGTAATTAACATACCCTGCATTCCTCTGGCGACCAAGGAACACCCCCGAAAAGAATCCATGGGTCTGTTACGCCGGCTGTGGGAATCGAACCCGGATTCCCGAATGCAGGACACAGACGAAACCGCCTGAGCCATCCCGCTCGGTAGCAAGACAAGTGTCGCAAGTAAGAGTAGAAATAACAAGGGTGTTTCCGTTACACCAACATATCAAGATTCGTGTAATTAAATCTTGGATAAACTATCACAGAGTTGTCTGCAAATACACACGCATATATCCGTTCTGAAACACAGAATCCTTAAAATTAAACAATTCACAAGGTAAAATGTGTCTCATGAGCGAATACCTTTAACAATTTGCAACATGTAATGTAGGGACTTTGGTAGACTTAGGCTGACAAAAGATTGTCTGATTATTTACAGCATTCGTATTTTGAGGCTATAAAACCTTAGAGTTGTTTATGTTACTGTGTTACTGCAATTGATTATAGGTAATGCGTAACGCCTGAAGATGGGGCTCGAATTTGATGAAAGGCGCATGATTTGCTGCTTAATATTTCAATGGTTAAACTTAAACTTTCACTTCTTATTGTTATGACGGAAAAGTACATTTAAACCATGAAGTACCTACAGATATGTCAGAAGTTAACATACATATATACGAGGGTTGTTCAATAAAGAATGGTCATAATTTTTTACGGTCATAATTTGTTGCAATAAAATTCATTCTTATTATATTCTGTTAACTTAACGTGAATCAAACACGCCGTAGTAGTTTCATTGTTGGTGCTCCTGGTTCCCGCCTATGAGAACCAGGCAAGTTCAGACATGTTCAGTATCGCCTACCGCTGCAATGGAGGTAACAATATGTGGCTTTCAAATTCTGCTTTCGTCTCAACAAATCTGCAGTTCAGGCCTATACAATGTTCCAGGAGGCCTATGGAGAGTCTGTTCTTCCCTATAGCACAACTCGAAGGTGGTTTAAAATGTTTAAAGAGGGGAGACAATCAATTTCAAGAAAGGTGCTCCAGCTACTGCTCTTATGGAAGAAAGCATCAACACTCTGCTGCCATTGTGAGAGAGAATTCACGAATTACCTTAAGATCACTTTCTGAAATATTAACCATTTCATTTACTGCCACCCACGCGTTGGTGGCAGAAACATTACACATGAGACGTGTTTGTGCGCTATGGGTTCCAAGACTGTTGATTTCCGGGGGGGGGGGGGGGGGGGGGAAGGACATTCGCATGCAGATCTGCATGCAGTTAAAGTTGAAGTTAGAAGAAGATCCGAAGTTTCTTTCAAACGTAATCACTGCTGATAAAACTTGGCTACATCACTTTAATCCTGAGAGCAAACAGCAAAGCTCAGTGTGGAAATCTCCTTCATCACCAACCCCCAAAAGGCAAAAGTGATTGCTTCTGCTGGGAAAGTTATGGTCATCTCATTCTTTGATATTCATGAAATGGTTTATCAGCGTATTGTACCTGCACACATATCAGTACCTGGACAATTCTGCAAGGATGTCCTGAAAACATATCAGGCGTAAAAGGCTTAAAACACCACATTTCCGTGAAGAAGGCTGGATGCTGCTCCACGATAATGCGCGGCCGCATATTGTCAATGTTTTTGCTGAATATCTTGCAAGAATCAACGTGAAGTGCATCCCTTACCCTAAGTTGAAGAAATGCCTTCGTGTGAGGCATTATCCATCATCAGAAGCAGTGGTGAAGGCTGCGGAGGCGATTGTGAAGCATCTCTCCAAAAATGCTTTCCAGCATGTGTTTGAAGACTGGCAGAAGCGCTGGGACAAGGGTATCTCATTCAGGGGAAACTATTTTGAGAAGGACCATCATATGAGGATGAGTAAAGGTACGTTGTCAAAAAATAATTCTGATCATTCTTTATTGAACAGCCCTAGTAATACGTCAATGCTTATAGTTTCTAGAATTAAGAATTAGAAACTGGTACTATAGTTTATCAGTGTAACAACCGACAGCATATTTATCAGCGATGGAGATACTGGAGATGACAATAAATGTTGCAGGGAAAAACACTATAACCACTCGATAACATTTTAATCAGGTACCTACCAACTTCCTTATATTTTGTTTATAGCTTGATTTTGTGAAGACAAAGTTTTGGGAAAAGGTTCAAATTCTATGGTACCGTGTCCAAAAGCAACCGCAAGGGCGATTTTCCCTTTTTTATTTTAACATTTCTATATTAGCTTTAACTTGAAGGCTTGCGACGACATTACTATTATTTGTACATACAAAATTAAAATTAGTAGAAATCATCATACATTTCTATGCGCCTTTAAACTGCTGAGAAACTAAGTTTGATGCAACTCGAAGTGAAAATTAATGCTGATTGAAGTTCAATGAATATTTACCCTCTATGGTTGTGAAGCTGGCACTTATCTAACGCGCTTAGAGATCAATTGTATGTTACACTGACAGGTCAGAGGTTAGTAAATATATAGCTGAGCGTAATGGTGAAGTGGCCTATTTTTAGTTGGGATATTATAACCCGATCCTGTTTAGGCAGCAGCCGTTTGAGTTACATACTCAACATTATACTATGTCGCAGTTTACTTTGCGACAACATCAAAGATTTGACGACATTCAGCAGCAACTTTGTTAAGGACTCTTTTTTGTAGATCTCACAGTTTATTTAACCGAGTTGGATATTGGCAGTTTGAGCTTAAAGACCGCGTTCGGGTTAGGGTAGTTGTCGCTTTCCGCAAAGAAACTTCTCGATTAGCATTTCAGCAACTCACGGCAACTTCTGCTTCTCATTGTTGTTACGGAAACAATTATTTTATACCGTAAGCTTAATGATACTTCAGCAGTTCAAAAGACAGGTTAAAAGTTTCGTGCTAAAATTTAGAAGCATTTTAGTTCTGTGTCCTTAAATAGTCAATTATTAGTCGGTTAGTAGTTCGATTATTTGCCTCCATTAAAATCATTAGCCAACTTAACTGATGATGTCCATTCTCACAGCCACTCACTAGAGAAGTCGGCAACATTAATCGAAAACTGGAGTCACCAAACATCATACCTGATTAAATATCTTTACCGTGTGAGTTTGGCAACATTGTCTGCTAATGACAGTATCAGTAACGTCTACGTGGCGTAACTTGAAGAGTTCTTGAAACATTGTCATTTGATGACAGTATCATGGGGCAGTATACCATGAAGTATAGTGCTCAGCTAATAATTATGAGCTGGTGAGGAGCTTCAGACCACTGACTGCCTCGTGACAGCCTCACATCAATGTCAACAAGCACATGATCATGTTGGAGACAGTCTGATGATGATTCAGCTGTCAAGCCAAAACAACCGTAATTAGATTTAATTGCGACCCCGGATGTTGGAGCAAAGCGGTCATCAGTGTTATGACCCGCTACTTGCTGAAATAATATCCCCGCAATCATCTTGACAATGAATGGGCCTGTGTTATTTCAACAACCGCTCCATTCTTCTGGAAGTAACAAATGTAACTGTGGATCAGGCTGCTCGATGCCGACTTACACGGTTAAATAGCAAGACAATGTGTAAGTTAGAACTGATGGATTTCTAGTAGGTAAAGTAACACTTTGATATATAAAAAGGGAACACCAACCATCTAATGAATGACAGAAAAAAGGATTTGCGACACTTGCACGGAATGACACTTAAACGGAGAGTTCCATGTTTTGGGGAACTAAGTGACGTTATAAAACCTCTGGATTTCAGCTTGTAGATGATTATTCATTAGGAGAGGGTAATCTAATAAAACAAAGAGCGAAGTATTAAGAACCTATGGAAAATATATAACTTGTGCTATCCATGAAGAAACGATCTACTACAAAAATGCAGTAAATGTCCATTCACTGTTAAAGGAAGTAATGTACTGTAAGCACAAGATTTTCTCTACTCTTGTTACAAACACTTATTCGTCTATCTATTTCATCCTAACCAAGATTAGCTTTAGCTGAAGTTAATGTTATTGCTAATTTTCTTGTATATGCAAGGAAAATTTGGAAATACTGTCTTAAGCGGTAGTTAGATCTATTAAGAGCTGATCGCCATGCGATCCTTTTTAAATTCTGTTCTTCCTGCATAGCCAAGAAAAAATAAGGGAATAACAACCTCTTATTTGAGAAAAGTAAAAATTTGGAAAATTCAGGCAAATAATGAATATCTTCGAATTAGTTGATTCCATAAAACATGTTTCAGATATAAATATTTGGATATGTTAGCAAGATCTATTATACATCTTTCGTGTAGTAAGATTTGTCTATCTCTTATGGCACTCGAGCTATGCAAAAGTCATCTAGAATGAAGAGAACTTCTGCGGACATTTCCAATTAATTCAAGATGTACATATCATGTACGTATCTTGAAAATATCTTAAACATATGATATTTTCACTAAAATTCATATGATCATTTTAGAGAATATGAAAACTTTTTATAAATATATTTTATAGAAATTATAGTCTGAGCTGGGGGAATTTTCTTGAAAATCTTCTAGAATGCTAGTTTAAATATCAAATTTGGTTTTTAAACAACTCATCGTTTTTTAAACTTCCGGGTGCGTAGATGTGTTAGTACAGTATTCCTATGTTATGAGATGGTCTCATAATTAATGTCGTTTTTATTTTATTTTGGTGTTTTGGAAACTGTATTAGGTTTCTTTGGTTTGTCAATGTTATTTACAGGATGTCATTGCTAGTGTTTCGTATATTGCGAGCATGCATCAGTCTTCAGATGTTAATAAACAACCATAAAATGGAGATAATTTTTGAATTTAGAGTCTTCTAGAACACTACTGGAATTAAGAGTATAAAGCCGCTGTCGCAGCTCGAAAAATATGTCAAGTTAAAAGAGAAGGTGTTGTTAGTGAGCGTGTGGCACAACGATAGTTCCAAAGTTTCAACAAAGAATAAAAAACACTAAAGATTTACACGTTCTGTAAGACCTTAAGTATGGAATATTGAGGATACACGCCAATTTTTGCAAGAAAATCTGCAAAAAAAGTACCCTTAGGCTTTCAGAAGAGCTTGGTGCATCTAAAGATACCATACACGCCACATTAAGACACTTGAAAAAAAACATACAGAAGCTGTAGATCTGTATCTCATGATCTGATACCTCAACAGGCTGATCGTAGAGTGTATATCTTTCGTCAGATTATCCGTAATGCCATGGATGATAGATTTTTCAGGAGAATTGTCACTTGTGATGAAAAATAGGTACATTACCGAAACCCTGAAGTCTCGAAAAAGTGATTTGATTCCTGCCAACCTGCCAAATTCATCGTTAATAAATAAGTTCTGTCCCAAAGTAATATTGTGTGTCGGGAGAAATTTTGAAGGTGTGATTCTCTGGGAGTTTGTGCCAGACGGGTGGGCGTATTCTGCAGATCTTTATTCTCAACAACTGGAACTATCTCATGAAATTTTGAGAAGTATCCAGCATTAGTTAATCGAAATAGGCACAAATGTGGAACTGCATGGACAACCAAGGAAGAATTCAGGAATTGGGTGGAATCGAACTGCTACCACACCCAGCATACCACCTTGATCTGGTACAATCAGATAATAATCTTTATCAATCTATGGCCCATTTTCTATGTGGAAGAAATTTTGACAACATTGAAGCAGTGCAAGTGGATGTCACCGAATTCTTCACATCAAAAACCAGAAACTGGTACCATCGTGGAATAATAAACCTCACTGAACGATGGCTCAGGACCACTGAATCTCATGGTATATACTTTGAAAATTACTTAATTGCTTGTCAGAACATATTTCAAAGAATTGTTTTTTGAAAAAAAAAAGTTACTTATGAGTCAGTATCTATAGTATCGGGTGTGTAAACCTTCTACTTCTATTACTGTTATTAAATTAACAATAAGGAAAAAAAACATGCACATTAAGGATTTGAACTATGTTGGTCCACTTAAGAGACACAAGCGTTTTACTGCACCGGCTATCACGCACATATATCGCATAACACTGAAATGAATCCATATCGGTATTTAAGCATATACCTACTGTGAACGCAGCGTCATCCAATGCTTCCGATGATTTCCGAATCGAACTTCGTTTTCGATAGATGTTCATAGTCACCCCCTCCCTAAGTATGTATACGGGAGGTGGTTATTAAATATTTTATTTATACATGTTTATTCATACCAATATATAGCTTTATTCCATTTTTAAAAGCATAATGTTATGTTTAAATTGCAGAGAGAGGAGAAAGGAAGCAAAACGCAACGGATGGGAGGAGGCCAGGATGCAAAATAGAAAGAGAATGAGAAAGGGCAGAAAGAAAGAGATGAAACAGAGGATACTGATGGAGGGAAAGAAAATGAAGAGAAAGAGAGAAAGAGAGAGAGAGAGACTGAAAATTCTTTACATTCTGAGGATATTTCTGATAGTACTAAATAAGCTTAAGCCTTTCATCACTCAAATAATAAACATTTGAAATCCAGAGGTTTTAAAAAAAAAACGCCAATGGAGGGGTCACTGCAGCCTACCACGTGGATTTATTGTGTCTAACGTCAAGTACGAGGAAAGGACGAAGAGAAAGCGTCACAGGAGGCATTGGCAGGCAGAACACGTAGGCGCACGAAAGTCCATAATAGCTCCAAGCATCAAAACAGTCTCTCTGTCGGAGCTGCCTAGAGGACGACGCAGCCGTTCAATGGACACAGGGAGCAGATAATCTTTCCTTTGAATAAGCACACGCATCATCTAAAAGATAATAAAATGGAAATTAAAAGAAAGGAAGTCCTAGTAGATAGGAACCCACTTCAACACTTCCTACTGACTAGAGAAAACCTGTAAAACCCCAATGTCAATCTGGTCGATGACCAGATGACCCAGTACTTCCGCATGCAAACTTTAAACATCATAAAGGGGCCATCTCGCTCGGTAGCACCATGCTTAATTACTTTCTTACTAGATAAAACTTTCTTACGTGATATGTGCAAAACGTTCTTGCTTTTAAATGACCATTATTAATGGCCTTTTGTCTTTATAAACTGCATGCATTATGCTTAACGAATACTTAGTCCATGGCTTTATATGCTGTTTTCCTGAACGAGGTTCTATATTGGGTGGGGATGATGATCCTGCATCACGTTATGATGCCATTTGTAAAAAAAAAAAAAAAAAATGTATTACAATCCTAATACAATCATTTTCTTAGATTTCTGTTGTCTTTGCACACACGCGATTTCTTCGCTTTTCAAATATTAATTTTCTGAAATTAAGGTTGCACTATAGCGAAGCTTCATTATATCAGTAATCAATAATTGGTACAGTTCATGCAATGGTTAGCCCACGCTCGCTCTTCGATCAGGGCACAAAAGACGCAATCTTGTCCTCTTAACTTGTTGACTTTTTCCTTATTACCGCGGTAACTAATTATTTTAATCTACATCACCTTTTCCTGTGGCCAATACATTAATTTTAAATTATATAATTTTCTGACTTTCCAAATATAAAATACTAAAAAGAATTTTCTTTTATAATTTTAATCTTTCTATTTAATTTATCATATTTACCATTTATCTAGATTGGATATTAACATTCATCTTCACTGTTTGTGACCTACTTTATTCGGTCATGGCCACCTATAACTCATAACAATTCAAAACAAAAGTTCATCATTTTAAACATATCAATATTAATCCTAAATAAATAAACTTCACATCGTTTTGGCACTTGACATATTAATATCTGTATCAGCAGTGTAAATACCGCTTTGGATATTCAATATCACACCTCAAAAGTTATACCCGCAAATAAAAGGAATAACAATAAAATAGATGTTACAGGAAAGACACTATGAAACAGGCTCTCTGTCTGTTAACTTACTCCGATATACAGGGAGAATACCGGATAAACTCAATATCATTCTTAGTTTCTCTACTAGGAGAGAAATATTTTATTTTACCCTAAATCACGATATCCAAATTTTACCAGAAATATTCCCTTTAAGATCACTTGAACTCAAAAAGGCACTTTTAGAAACGGAACATGTACCTCAAATCAAAACTCACGAAACCGTAAAATGTAAAGTGAAACAATTTCCCCAAAACAAATGATAAATCGTCAGTGAAAGTAAAATGAATAAACAAAGGCCTTTCCTTGGAAATAAAAATTCAAAGTTTATATGTGTGAAAATAAATCAAATCTGAAAGTCGGATAAAAACCAACTTGGTACTTAATTTCAGATCTTGCAAATATTTTTCACGAAAATAGCCTCACCGTAAACTGTTCCATACATAGAAAATTTTCTTTAAAGAAAGTTCTCTAACGATTTTGAATAAAGCACAAATAGATATTTCATTACAGATTAAATTCATATTTTGAATTTTCTGGGAATGTCCTCCGAAGTACTCTTCATCTGAATAGCTTTTGAATAACTGATAAAGTGAAAGGGATATGTGCACAAATCTAGAAAAAAAAAATTGCAGACCTCCTTGGAGCAGATAGTTTATTTGAAATAATTTTTTGACATAAGTTAAACATTTATAATGCATTTCTTGCTATTTGATTTGCATTTTAAAACAATGCTTCTTTGTGTCTTGCTCATCGAAAGAGAACTGAATTTCAAAACCATTACATAGCTACACGTTCTTGATTTGACTACCGCTTAAATCTTACTGTATTCCCCTGATGGAATAATGACCCAATGGAAATGTACAATTAGACAATCTTTTCAAATGTTTATCTGATTAACGTGAAATACATAAAGAACGAGTGTGCATAAGAATACTCGTAGTTGTGTACAAGAGAGCACAGATAGTTAAGATTTTTACTTTCTTGTCTACGTGTAGTGGGCCGCGCCATGGCTGAATGAACAGACCGCTTGGCTCTCACCAAGGCATCCCGGGTTCGATCCCAGGCGAGCGCGATGTAAGATTTGTGGTGGACAACATGGCGCTGGGGCAGGTTTCCTGCGGGTACTCGGGTTTCCCTCGCCAGCATTCCATCAATTGCTCCATCATCATCTTTCAAATCACTTATCTCGCCCTCATATAATCATCCACTTCCATAATAAGAAGAATAAGAAGAATAAAAAACTGATAACACATGGGGTAAAAATGGAGCACAGGTGGAATGAGATGGCGGAGGAAACCGGAGAATAAGGAGAAAACCCGCCTCAATGCCGTGTTGTCCACCACATATCTCACTTTGCGGCCGCCTTATATGTTTAGAGGCTCCCCTAAAACTGCCCAAAAACATTTTTAGCAGACGATCCTGTGTGTGTTTGTGTTGCTATCTGATTGTTGCTCTTGAATAAATATAACTGTAATATGGTATTTAAGTTCAGCAGCTTATAACATTGCGATACTCCCTTCCCGGTGTATTTTCTGAGAACTCGAAACATGGAGTGCTGATTTTCTTCGCCATATAATTAAGTTAATGTTAACCTCCTAGTCCAGAGTCAAGATAGGTATCTAGGAATCTCACAGGGTTATCAGGTATGAATAAGTTTAAAATTAACATATTCGGTTAGACAAAGAAAAACTATTAACTAGACACCATATTACTTCAATAGCCCTTGAAACCCTTTCATTGTCGTCACCAATAATATTAACAAATAAACTTTATTAATATCATAAAGAGAGAAGAGTTATATGTATGTTTGATTGTTTTCATACGCAGAGTAATCCCAAATACAATTAAACTGACTTTGGTATTGCTTTAACCACCGAGAAATATAATTCGTCCTGAACAAATTCTAAACTTATAATTTACTAACATGAGTTGAATACGAAAACATTAGAGCTATAAAGTAACATATCCACGAAGAAAGCTTGACTTAAAGTTGAGGATATACTGGAGCAGAAAAACAGTTGATACTGCACAGAATATAAATAATTGTTACCCTTGCAGCATATAAAAAAGAAACGCCAGTTCGATTTTATCCCAAAGAGCATATATATATATATATATATATATATATATATATATATATATATATATATATATATATATATATATATTGTGACTTTGTGGGTTCGTGAAATGAAAAGTCCAATTTCACCACTCAAAAATGTTCTTTATTTCCACCGACTTACAGTTTAACACTTGCCAATTACACAAAATTACTTGCTGCACACAATTACAATTTACCAGTTCGTCCGTTGCAACTTCACTTGTACTCGCGATTACATAAACTCCGATACTCATACACAGTTCGTACAGTCCCGTTGCACAATCCTTTCGTTCCTTAACACGTCACTAACTCTTACACCAGGAACTGCGACTGTCTTCTCGCTCACACTCACTAACCAACTGATTGACCAACACAACCAACAACTGAACTGAACTGACTCCGTCTGTCTGTAACCCTCTTTATATCGGAATATCGCCGGTTTCTAGTGACCAGGAGAATGTTCCAGTAAACGAAAGGTCGAGAAACAGGTGTACAGAAAAACAGGCGACCAGTCATGTTTTCCCCTAACCACAAGTCTGTCACCACTACAAGACAAACGAGGAGAAGGTGTGGCTAACGCGGTCCTCCCCCCTGCCTTCCGTTCGCAGCTGGTACAGGGTGCTCCAGAGGTCCGTTACACTGCTCCCTCCTCAAAGCTGTTCGCCCACGAACAGCCCCATCGTAGCGTGCGAGGCGGTCCAGGTGTACCACCAGCATCTGCTCGGAGTCTCAGCCAGAAGTAGCGCTGCCGTAGTTTGTGAATCATTCGGTTCGCTCCCAGGTGTCCTCCTGAAGTACCGGCGTGCACTTCCTCCAAGACTTCCGGGACCTTGCTCCGGGGAAGTACCAACTGTTCTCTCTGCGCCTTCCCATCGGGCGACTCCCATACCCGGAACAGCACGCCCACTCTGGTCTTCAACGAGTCCCATTTTGCCCAGTGCGACTTGTAGGTGGCGCTCCTCGGTGCGATGTCCTCCCAGGTTGGTCTCGTCCCTGCGTCCACTTCCCTCAAGAGTGGCCCCAAGTCTGCGTCCGCCAGCTGCTCCCTCCTCAGGCCTGCGCTATCCCAGCCTTCAGCAGGCACTGCCACAACTACTCGGACTGCTGCGGCACGCTCCTCCTCTTCCACTCTTGTGCGCTCGTGGCCGTCCTGGATCTGCGATAGGACACCACCAATGCAATGGTCGCTGGCGTCGGTGTCCACAATGAAGGCGCCACCCGGTTGCGGGAAACCCAACATTGAAGCACTGCACAGGGTCCCCTTCGGGTGCTGGAAAGCGTCTTCGGCGTCCTCCGTCCACACATAAGGCCGGTTTTCCTCCGTCAGGCGGGTGAGGGGTTTTGCGATGTTGTCGGCCTTTTCCTCTAAATCATTAAGGCGGTCGTCTACTTGACCCTTCCGTTTGCCCAGGTTCGCGACGTCATCCCTCACGCCGGCCAAACGTTCCTCAAACTTTGCGGCGAGAGCCTCGTTCGCCACCTTCATTTCGGTAGCCAGACCGTCATTCGCTGCTCTCATTTCCGTGGTTAACTCGGCCTTCATTTGTTGCATCTTCTCGGTGATGTTGTCTTTAGCCGCTTCTGTTTTTGCAGCGAGCTTTTCAGTTGCCGTCCTCATTTCTCTCAGTTCCGCCGTCATTTCCATCATCATCTCTAAAATTTTCTCCAATTTCGCGTCCATGGTTGTAATGCTCGGTGATGTTATCTTCCCGCTTCCTGACACCAGTGTGACTTTGTGGGTTCGTGAAATGAAAAGTCCAATTTCACCACTCAAAAATGTTCTTTATTTCCACCGACTTACAGTTTAACACTTGCCAATTACACAAAATTACTTGCTGCACACAATTACAATTTACCAGTTCGTCCGTTGCAACTTCACTTGTACTCGCGATTACATAAACTCCGATACTCATACACAGTTCGTACAGTCCCGTTGCACAATCCTTTCGTTCCTTAACACGTCACTGACTAACTCTTACACCAGGAACTGCGACTGTCTTCTCGCTCACACTCACTAACCAACTGATTGACCAACACAACCAACAACTGAACTGAACTGACTCCGTCTGTCTGTAACCCTCTTTATATCGGAATATCGCCGGTTTCTAGTGACCAGGAGAATGTTCCAGTAAACGAAAGGTCGAGAAACAGGTGTACAGAAAAACAGGCGACCAGTCATGTTTTCCCCTAACCACAAGTCTGTCACCACTACAAGACAAACGAGGAGAAGGTGTGGCTAACGCGGTCCTCCCCCCTGCCTTCCGTTCGCAGCTGGTACAGGGTGCTCCAGAGGTCCGTTACAATATATATATATATATATATATATGGATATTATGTAATGTTTCAACAAACTAGACAGGGTTTAAAAAGCTACAATAAATCCTGTATTATAGTTATTTCCTTAATTGTTGTTTATCGAATACTACAGTGGCGTGTATAATGAAACAGTGTTGAAACCTCTGATTATTTTTATGCTAATTCTGAGGGTGTGTGTAGTGAAATACCCGGTGACGAAAATTTCTAATGACCCTCATGATAGGAAGTTTTTCTTTATCTCCTTTGCATTTACGTTATAATCAGGTTTGTTAGCAGAACATGTTAAATCATAGCTTCACGGGTGATCAGTCATACCACTGTTAATCACGCTCTCCATGGAAGTTTTAAGTCTATTTCTTTTTTGTGTGTGTAATTTACATCCTCCAACGTTAAGTCATATCGGACGATGAATGGAATGGGTGAACTGATGCTCAAATGATTCCAGGGCCCTTAGAACTTAGAGTTACCGGACATTCGTCTTGCAGGATAAGGGAAAACCCTGGATAAAACCTTACCGAGGTAACTCATCCTGACGGAGATTCGAACTCGGGACCTCTTGAACGTGAGGCAGACATGCTACCACCACGCTACCTAGGCGGACTGTTTTAAGCCTTATATGTTAAATAATTATATAAAGGGAAATAGAACGTACATCAGCGAACGGACATTTTATATTAAAAGAGAGGCTTATTTTTATCCAACGTCTCATTATATATGTCCTCCATCCCAAAGACTTTGGGCGTGGAGAACCTTGTTTCGTGACATATGTTAAGGCATATGTGAAAATCGTATAATTTCTAATGGGAGCAAATATAAAACACGAGGCACTTTATACAAATTAAAAATTTAATCTACTACAGTAAAACCTCTCTAAAATGAAACGCGATTGTTCCGGCTTTTACTTTTACCTGTTTACACAGGTATCCGTCTTGTAAAGGGGTGTGTTTGAATACAAAGAAACTAGGAAATAGTCGCACAGGTTTAGAGTGAAGGAATAATATAGAATGAAGTAAATAATTATAGTCTGATATGTATTATGTACTATGTTTTCAACTAACAATAATTGTAGTTAATCGCCTAGTTTGTCTGTTTTCAATTAACCCTTTCCAATCTGCAACTGTCTGCATATCAACATCATTTGTGTCACCCCACACAGCATTCAAAACAATGTTATGGTGAATTTCTAGAACTCTCGAGGCATCATTGGAATGCCTAATTTTCTTGCTGTCTCTAAAGCTTGCTTGAGTCTAAAGCAATGGTCGTTTAACGCGCGCACTAACAAAACACTCGAACACAGCACGATTTAGCTTGTCATATATAATCTATAGATTTTGTGATTTTAACATGCCTTGATGTTCCCTTTTACCACTCGTCTTTAAATTCCATTTTTTTTTTTTTCAAAATCGCATAAATCTGAGTTTTCCGCACTTGAAACAACAGTTAATTATTTAACGGGACCTTTGTTCTTTTCGTGTCCTCCAGTAATCTTACTTCTTTTTCCTACATTGATAATGTCTTATGTTTATAGCTCATTTTACAGAATTTGTGTACACACAAACTATTCTTTTAAAAATCACAAACTTTCACAGTAATTTTCCACTCGTACTTGATCACTTGTAACAAGGAAACTGAGAATGAACACACTGCTAAACAGCTGCACCCTTAACATGTGTGTTGGAAGAGATTTGAGAGAGCTAATGGTTTGTTTTACCTTTTCCTCGAAGGATTTCAGTTTATGCCCTTATGGTTCATGGAACTTCGATGAAAGTGCAGTCGCCTCAGAACTACTGCACTTCTTAAAATACGTCGTTGTAACCCATTAGACATAAAGTAATCCGTTTTAATCAGGATATATAAGCAAACTTTTGCCGAAAAATATTTCCGTTTCCGCGTTAGGCAGTTTACCGGCTGAGCATACTTTTAGATAGGAAATAGCTCCGTTCAGAAATTTATTTTCCATTTTCCAAGTTTCCGATATATAAGGGGTCCATTTTATTCAGGTTTTAGTATATAATTATCCAAAAATTACTCGACCGTTCACACTCGGAATTCTTCCACCGCCAGGGGTACTTATACGCAATGCGACATTTCCAGAACTTGGCAGATATCGGTGGAGGTTAAAAAAAGTCGTATATACCGCCGATTATTCATGTCCTTTTGAATGTACATACATCAGGGTATTTTTCATCCATTATAATAAATGATTCGGACTGTATGGAACTACAATTCGATTTGGTATAGGGAATATTTATGCAGCTATAAAACGCGTAAATGTCTCCACGTACAATAATTTCATAAAGAACGGGGAAGGTAACTATGGTGCTTTCATTTAAAACTGAAGTTGAAAAAGCTAGTTCTACAAAACTGGGTAAGTGGGCTACTATATAATAAATATGGGATAAAGAACAGAGCCTTGAGCAACACCATACCTAAGCAACTTACACTCAAAAATGTTTCTACAGAGTAAGCTTACAGATTGGAATCTATTACACCAATAAGAAGATAACACTTTTTACTATTTCTACTAAAAGCATAATACCTTAATTTATCCGCATTTACAAGGTGTTCAATATGTGGATGGTAAATCAATCTCACAAGTAAGGAAAGCTAGATGGGTGTATGTGCCCTGAGCTGCAGACAGGGTGACAGAGATTGCATTCCGTGGGGAGCTGAGAATTCCTTGTTCACCCTGCGGCATGTCACAACCTCACCCTCTCGCGTTACACCCTGCCACGACTAACAAACTAAATCAATATACAAGCAAATTCTTTTGCGCCCCCATGCCATTCTTCCCTCTTGTAAAGTGAGCTGAAAATCTGGATCACTTTTGTTCTTCCTGTTTCTCAGTCATTATTGCGCTGCTGGAAAGGGGTAGAAACTTCTGTAAAATATTCAGAATAGCGGGGAGATGGTCTACCACCTAAACTGTACATTCGAATATCAGCTGAAGGTCTCGAGCCACATGGACTTTATGTGGTGTTTCTTCCAATAAACGTTCAGCGTTTATTAATTAACAAATGCTTTTATATTCTGAATCTATGATCTCCGACAATACATTGCAGATAGTAATTTAATGATGTTAGAGAATGTCTAGTAAACAGAGGAAATGTCCTATTCCCTCACAAATTCAAAAAATAAAAACAACAACAAGACTTCAGGTAAAATGTAGTTTGGTTTAGTTTATACATACCTATAATGAACATATATTAATGTTAATATATAATTCATATACATATATATTAAGTGTTAAGGGAAGGGTCTCTGAAGTCCTTTTTATTTTGCATGAGTTTCTGTTAAGAGCAGTCAGACGCAGCGAAACTCTCTCCAAGGAAGCTTTGAGCGTGCCACTGAAGATGTCTACCGCAGTTGTGTACGAAACGTTTGGACGTTGTTCTGCCAACAGACCACGGAAAAACAACCCAGAAATAATTAATTGTAATAAGAAAGATAAGCGTTTGTAAGAATAATTTGTGCAAGAGTGAGCAAAGGAAGTAGTGATTGTACAGCATGACGGACCTTTAGGGCCCAATTCATAGCCATCTTGATCCGGACCAACTTGCTACTTCCAGTGGACTAACGGCGGACTACCGAGTTCCTTATTCCTAAACCAGAATTTACAAAGGTCCGGAGATCAAACACCTTGGTCCGGCTAAAAATTTTGGTCTGCCGCAGAGGGGTAGATTAGTGGTCCATGTTTGCAGAATGGAAGACTATGAAATAATGATCGTGGCTGCGGTATCTAGAATTCCTGAAATATGGCAAAAGAGCAAAACCTATTCACGAAGACTAGAAATTATTGGAAAGTATGACGACTAAGCTTCAAAAGTAAATACAGGTTTAGTAAAGCTGTAAATTAAAAACGAAACTTGTACTTATTGGATTACATGATAGAATTGGTACCTGATTCGTTCCCATCAGAGTTAACCTACATCCCTTTCGAAATTCAGTTAGCAGGTATTGTATCCACTCGATGATAATTTTATTTAACGTCCGTTCTTACTATATATGCCACCACGGCGATCTCTCGGTGAATGCATTAGGTTTATCTATTGAAACTCATTGAACAGTTAAATAACTATTGGATGGCAGATATTCACTTTTACGCGTTAAATAGAGGTGCAAGAAATTGCTTGTTGTAGTTTAAGTAAAATTCCATATCAACCTAACCTAATATAAATACCAGAAGTGCACTTTAAGTATAAGGCAACAAAGACTGCAGTTTGAGAAAATTCGCGTTCAAAGGTGCCTTCTTTCTCTGCCATTGCTCCATTAAATGGAGAATAATTCATCCTTTTCCTTCGAAAAATGGAAAAAAACTCTCAGACTGACTTTTTTCTTTAATGTCCATCCTTTTCTGAACTAAAGAGTACACACTTTTTCTCTTTCTCAGGCCAATTAACTGCACGCTTCTTCATTAACTCGATGTTCACAGAATACCAAACTAGTACTCCTGAAAATTAAGCAGCAGTGTTCGATCAAAATGATTAAGAAACGGCTGTGAAACTGCCATAGAGTGTGATTTGTTTATCACTCCATGGGACTCGCACATGCGCAGAGGAACGTTTCTTCGTCGTGTAACATTTTGTTTTGCTGGCCCTTTTCTTGGTCCAAGGCGTTTTATTACCTATGGATGTCGAAAAGTCAGACCACCTTTGGTGTAGACCAAATAAGTCGGAGGATAGCCTAGACCAAAGTGATATCTATGACTAGAGACCTCAGTTTCCGTATGCGTCCACTGGTAAACTTCATTCTTAATTTCAGATTTTTGCACAGGCAATTTTAAACAAAAGTGATTGTCTATTTCACGCCACAAGAAAAAATGAGGGAAAATAAAAAGGGAAATAAGCATTGCAGCAAGGGGAGATGCTGCGCACCCTTCCCCATTGCTTTTCAGTTCAATAAAAGGGAAGAAGAAGAGGGTGGTGTTGCGTAAAATCGCAGATAAACCCTGTTACATGAACCTTAAACTCTCCAATAGCATATCGCTAAGAAACATGAGAGGGAAGAGGGTGGTACTTTCAACACCCTCTCTACGTCCCTCTGGTACCTTTTGCCTACAGGGTGTTTCTTTTGCAGTGCTACATTTCCTTTAAGAACAATTAGTCTGATGAATTGTTGACCTTAATGCCTCATTTCAGCCTTTTTTAAGAGGTATAGTATACACGAATTATTCGAAAACTGTGAACATGACCGAGCGAAATGCTTCGCATTCTCGCCGTTCTTGTCCCCTTGGTTGTGGCTTCAAACTTGGCGGAGGGCGATGGCCTTCGGAAGTAAAATTTATTCCGTTTCTTCAGTAAAGCCAGTGGTTGAGTGCCTTAAATTTACGGCACATAACATTACTTCAATCCTGATAAAGAGACCTCTAACAAAAATTAAGTGGGCTCCCACGTCCAATGTACGAGAAGGACTTAAAGAACTCCATAAATAAAAAAATGTGAGGTTCGCAATCTGGAAGTTTCAAGTTCTTTTCCCAGGCACGCCCACTCTGTTACATGTGCGCTGATGGTACCTCTTCTACCACGACTTTCTTTCCTCTTGTCTTCAACTCATTATTTCCTTAATTGATGTTTCAGGGTAGGATTAAGCAATAGTGATAAAGTTGCGCTCTGTAGTGTTTTCTCCTGGGATCGTTCAGGATCTGCCTCAGGGAGCTCTCCGGGACTCCCGAGGTTAGGAAATTTATGGATAATCTTGGGCGCTATCGAATTCGCTTGAACCACAATGCTAGTAATCATCCGTAATTTATATATCGACAAACGTAGGCTATTCTGTAAAATGATTCAAAAATATGTGCAGTACAATTAATGAGGCTCTTTGTCCTTAGCTTTACCTTAAATGGTAACGCTAGGGCTAAGGTTTGTAACATGTGACAGAGTAGCACGTAGTGATATCAGTGATTTTAGATGGCAATTTATAAACCACATGTAGTGAATATATGTATCATCTCTAATGCACTAAAGATATGTTTAGCATGTATGTGCAAAGATGCTTCGTTAATATTCGCGATGGTAGAAGCAAACATAATGCAATTTAAAACTTCTGGGAGAGAAGAAAGCACCCGGTACGTGAGTGCATTTTTCCTGGCTATTCAAGATGTTCGTCAGTGAACTATGCTTGGCACTTGACTGTCTCTACTCACTTTTCTAGAACATATTTACCTTTTCTTCTATTTCCTGTTAATCGAAATAAGCTTTCCTTACGACAGCATTAAGTGGCATTCAAATATTTTAAGAGTTGGTCGCTATGTGGCAGATTTGAGTTCTATGCTTTAATAAGACCAATATTTTCCTTTTTTGTGTAGTTAAAAGTTTCTCTTATCATTTACTCTTTTTGCAAAAGTCGTCCAGAATGAAGTGAGCTTCAGAAGCTATACCAAAAATTTCAAGATAAATATTTTATTTGCTACGAAAATATACTAAACGTTTGATATTTTAATAAAAAGAAGCTATTTTGGGGGAAAATCAAATTTTTTAAACATTTTCCAATGTAGGAATAGTTAAGGGTGAAAGATATTCTTGGAAGCTGGTATTTAACTTTTGTTTATTTATGCTGTTTAGAGTCAAATATACAAATAACTGTTGCCTTTCAGAAATGCTAACTGAATCACTCATCGAATATGAAGTACCAACATAAAGTAAATTGTAGGATAGAATATAAAGAAACCGTTGACACGATAAAACCTTTTAGTGTGTTTCTTTTAATAGCTTTAAAATACTTAGGTTATCTTAAGTTATTTTACCTTTATTGGAGCTTTTAAGATCATTAATTGAGTATCAGTTTAACCAGTATTTATAAACAGCAATGTAAAATTATTATATAAAATAGTTGATGTGGCGTTTTTCTACTGGTGCCATCTCTCTCGGAATGTATAAAACTTCTCATTCAGGAGGTTATGTACAACAATGAACCTGGTTCAAACGTTGGCGCCTACGTGTCCACCCACAGACGAGCAGGACCATCACCTTCTCTCGAAGACGAATAGCGGACCTTCCACCAATTCGCCTAGCTGGAGAGGACGTCCATTGGAAAACTTGCGTGAAGTATCTTGGTGTTCTACTAGACATCAAATTGACGTGGAGAGACCACATTACATATGTGGCTAATAAAGTTAGCAAAAGGATGAGCATGCTCTACCCTCTCTATAACCGACGATAGGTGATGTCTCTGCCTACAAAACTGCTCCTGTATAAGCAAATACTCCGAGCAGCCATCACATACGCCAGTGAAATATGGGGACTAACAGCCAAGTCTCACCTACACCGCCTTGAAATTCTACAATCCCGATTCCTGCGCATTGCCACAGACTCCACTTAGTACATCCCCAATCTAGTTATCCGGCGAGACCTGCGTATCCCCACAATAACAGACTACATCCATACCCTTTCACGTTCCTTTTATCAAAACCTCTCCCTTAACTTCAACTCCCTCATCCACGGTCTAAGTGAGTACGACATCGATCCTGGAGAGCGCTACAAACGCCCGAGGCTGCTTCTAGGCACATAAAATAACACGTCAGATGGCTTATATATAACTCCAACCTCATCTTCTGCCGTATATTATTCTTCCTTACAAAACACTCCACTGCCAGTAGAGGGGCTAGTCCTGATCTGGTTTGAGACCGAAGATCTGACATTCAGATCTTCAATGTCCAGTCGTGATGGTACAACAATGACTTAACTCGATATAAATAAAACTGATGGTTACAACGTTGATTCAGCGAATGGCTAGCTGAAATGTGATATTTTTTATGTACTGTTAATTAGCCTACACCCTTTACTTTGGCACAATTTAAATACTAAAATAACCGCCCGCAGTTGGATTTGAAGCCATGCCACCACTTTAGTTATCGTATCCGTTAATTACTCGTATATAGGTTGTTTGCCTCCAAACCATTTCGATATATGGAATCATTCCTTATCTGAATTCCAATTACATCCCACAAAACTATTTCTCTAATCACTACAAATGAGTCATACAAAGTGTCCCTTTTATTTCATTTTATCCACTTTAGGTTTATCGAGATACATGTTTTAAAAAAAAAATAGTTTCAAATCACAACTTTGTTGTATAGTTATAGAAGGCTGAAGCGATAGTCAAATATTTAAATATTTAAGCCACTCCCCCTCCTGCATCACAAGAAATAACTAAATGAAAGAATGACATATGACAAATTCACACACACACACACACACACACACACACACACACACACACACACACACACACACACACACATATATATATATATATATATATATATATAATTTGTTCCATTTATACACCGCCTTAAACTCCAATGGTCATATCGCCGGCCGTTCTCCTTTGGAACATACCGAAGGTGTTAACTCGTATTCGTTGGGTTTTAATGATTAGATCACGCACACATTCGCACTCTCATTCATACTTCAGACTCTGGGGAAGATGAATTATTTTGGTCGGAGAAAAATCCCCACCCCACCGCTGGGAATTGAACCCGGGAACCCTATCAGAGCAGGCAGGTGCTCTACTGACTGAGCTCAGAGCCAGCCACCAAAATAGTGTACATTTTAAAATAGTGAAAATGGCCGATTCTACAAAACATTTATACTGTCGCGAAGCCGTTATCTACAATAGCGCGGCTAGTGTACACAAAGAGCCGGCAAATAAAGATAGCTGAAATAAAGGACTTGCCGACATAGAATAAGTTACACTTCTGGTAGGTGGTAAAATATTCGGTTTTTTTATTACTCTGGAACAGTCTCGAATTTATCAATGAGGTATTTAAGAAGGCGACGACTCGCCATGATTGAGTCGTAAGCAGTAAACAGCTGTAGAGTGTTGTTGTAACGAGAGCTGATGTAATCAGAACGCTGTTTGTTATTGTCATCGATCTTGGTAGATTGTGTTGTGTATGTGATGTAATGTTGTTACGTGAGAATTGAGCATTGTATTTCTACGGAAATAAAGAACATTTGGAATTTCGGCAAACTGGACTTTTAATTCTACCATCCACAACATCAAGTAAACTGTGTGCATTAGAGAGTGTACAGTAATTATTATGAATAAATTAAACACTCTTAGCAACACACTTCACTACTTATATATACAGTGTGAACCATATAAACATGAACCATTTCAATAGGCCAACTTCTGAACCAATAATAGGACACATGTGCAACTTTGGGAGAATATAATACACAATTGGGAGATTACACTACGCTATTTACATATCAGAGAAAATGTTGGGAGTGTCCTCCACCAGCATCTATACATGTTTACACTCGTCTCACCACATTATCTAAAGTTTTACGGAGAGTATCCTCGCCAATGTTACTTATTTCGGTTCGAATGAATTCCTTGAGAGCCTCAATAGTCCGTGGCCTATTCCTGTGCACTGTATTTTTTTGGATACCCCCACAAGAAAACATCCGGTGAGGTTAGGTCAGGGGATCTGGGGCCACAGACATTTTGAAATTATTCCATTATCAAAGAAACTGGTTACAAGTTCCATGGTGTCATTAGATGTATGGCACGTTGCTTCATCTTGCTGAAAATATCCTTTTCTCAATTCAATATTGTCACGGCAACAGGCACAAATAAGAAAACAGTCGGCGGATAAATTTTCATGGTAATAATGAGCCTTGCTAAGCAGTTAATGATAGCGCGGCTATTGTTAACAAGCTCCGGCAAGCAAAAGATAACTGAGATAAAGGACTTGCCGGCATAGATTAAGTTTCTTTGGTTTCTTTATTCTTCCGGAAATTTCTGGACTGAGATTGTTCGGGTTCTGGTTTCTGTTAGAACAATCTAGAATTACGAATTAGGTATTTAAGGACGTGATGGCTCGCAAAGTTAATTGTAAACAGTGAGGAGTAGAGTTGTAAAACAGTGTGCTGTGTAATAAGAGTGTTGTTGTAACGAGAGCTAATGTAATCAGCTGTCACGGTTTGTTATTGTCATCGACCTTGGAAGACTGTGTTATTATGTGATGGGATGTTACGTGAGAATTGAACCGTCTATTTGAACGAAAATAAAGGAGATTTTGAATTTCTGCAACTCGACCTTTTAATTCTACGAACCCACAAAGTTACAATATAATCCAATTGCTCTACAAATGTCTTGAAGATACCCATATATACTTAGTGCCTATAATCGTATCATGTACAGAATCTGGTGGAGGACACTTCAAACATTTTCTCTGAGATGTAAGTAGTGTACTATAATCTCCCAATTGTGTATTATATTCTCCCAAAGTTGCACGTGTGTCCTATTATTGGTTCAAAAGTTACGGCCTATTGAAATGGTTCAGGTTTATATGGATCACAGTAAACTTCACATATACTATTTATGTTACTTCACATTGTTAATGAAATAAGTAGTAAGGCGTGTTGCTAAGATTGTTCAATTTATTCACAATGCTTCGTTGCTTCACTGTCAGCAGCTTCAGTTTTTTTACATAAAAATATACAAGTGCGCAATCAGTTTGTCTTATCTCTTATGGTATACCTACAATACATTATACAATAGAGTATAATGCTGATAATTAGGACTCGAGTATAGTGGCAAATTAATTAGGACACAGTATACTACTGTATATGAGTATAACAAACTAATTCCTAATAAAGAATATAGATTTAATAGGTTCGCAGAAATTTAAAATTGTACATTTTATTAATAATGTAAATATATTTTGTGGATATCATTTTAATACAAGTTTTTACAGAACATTTCAAGAATATTAAAAGTAACGGAAACCTATTTATGAAAACGTAGTTTGAGGTAGAACAATTTCTTTAAAATGTTCCTATTGCATCTTTGGAAATTCTACACTTAATTATTATGTTTTGTATTAATCCAACATTTCATAGTTTAGTTGTGCTGTTCTAAGGAAAACCCACATATTGCTCTAAAAAGGTACAATTTTTATTGGGTGGAGTACGATAGATACTTCCTGCACCTAATATGTAAGTGGTGTTAGACAAGGTCAATATTAGGCAAGAGGTCGACAGTATCATTCACAGAAATACATAGTCTTTTACGATATAACATTTTGCTATTTTTATAAAGTGTGATATTATCATATCAAAGCAATAAAGCAAAAGGTAATTTTATATTTGGCAGATTGCTTTAGCGAAAAATGTAAGATGAATAAGTTTAAATCTAAGTAAGAGCTTACGAAATAGATTAAATTTATTTGTGTTTTTTACCATGCAAGACACTCTAAAGCAAACTGAATTATTATAAATAATATATCCTTAACCCTAAATGAAACCCTATTTTTAACAGTTACATTGCAATAAACAAATAAGGTTATGTACTATTATGTGCAAACAGCGTATTTTTCCATAATTTTTAGGTTTTATTTTTGCATTGGTTGCTAAACTACGAAAATGCAGATTCCTAAACAAAATTTAACGGGGAACTTAAAAATGCAATATTGAAATTAAAATCTAGTGCAATGTTTTTCTTGCTCCAAACGACATATGTACGTACCGTGGAAGATGTTGGCATGCTTTGTTTGTAGGCCTTGGATTCCGCAGATAGTTCTGGAATGATGCCCTTCATTAACTTGAAGGTCTGGTTTGAGGGAGTTTGCTCTCGAATTATCTCTTATCTTTGTTTCCGGACCTCTACGTGTGATCATTGGTACTGATTTAAAAGTTTAGTCAAAGAACTCGTGTGCGAATATATGCTTCATTGCGAATTTTAACATTCAAAACAACTGTGTCTTTGTTGGCATATAATACCGGAATTGTTAACTGATATGATTAATAATTGTAAAAGAAACGATAGGGAGATAAATAAATAATTCATTAAATAACGTTCACACCTTAGAATCAATGCGTAATGTAAGAAGCACCAGTTGAAATTTCATCAACAAAAGCATGTGATTAGCAAGCCAAGCTACATTGTTAAGGAAAGGAGATTAATTTTTAGTCTGTGTATAAGGCAATTGGATGTTCCAGGTAAAACAGTTAACAAGAGATCTATTAGCTCAAGTACCTGAAACTCGGACGTTCAGAAGTCAATTATATTTCAGATTTAACCAATTATAAAAATTAGAAAGGGAACAGAATTTTAGAATTTAGCAAATCAGAGAGTAAAAATTGTCTTTTAAGTGCGAATAACGAATTAAAATTTGGTAACCTATGATATAGGGAATTTGGTAGGATGTAACGAAATACTGCTGATAAAGGAACCTGCAATTCTAAAAATCTTTGTTTCTTTCATATTTTATTGTGGTCGATTATCGGCGGCCTGTAGCCCCTAAAGACCGAGCTTAGTTTAAACATACTTGGCGGTCATCACAAAACATTTCACCGATTAGTATTTCAACAACCGCGATAAATTACCTTGTTGTGGTAACAGTCAGTCTGAAAGATACTCATACGTGCTAAGTTATCAGATATAATACTTTAATACTTAAGAGTTGTTGGATGCAGAAACCGTTTAATTCTTCTACCCCAAACAGTCGGCAACTCGCTTCAAATAGCCCACTCACCTGGTAAACTTCGGCATCATATCACTGACCGGAAGCCTTAAATTATCAGTAGGAAGTCGTTCATCACCTGGATCATGAATAAATAGTGAATATAAATTATGTATTCGAATGTATATCTATTGTGAATAGTTAAATGTAACAAAATTCGTAACCACCTAGCTTTCTAAAATATGCAATTATAGATCTTAAAATTCGAAAGTAAAGAATGCCTGCATATGGATGTATTTAAGTATGTATCCAAGAACAATGTATGTATGTATGTACGTACGTAAATATAGTAGGCTTGTAAGTCTAATACTACAATGTACAATCTGGGATGGGTAACACGATTGATGAACAGCGTGTGACTTCCCCGCCTACGACAGAGTTAATTCAACCGGGGCATGTAC
This sequence comes from Mantis religiosa, assembly GCA_030765055.1. Classification (NCBI taxonomy): domain Eukaryota; kingdom Metazoa; phylum Arthropoda; class Insecta; order Mantodea; family Mantidae; genus Mantis; species Mantis religiosa. Next base: position 1,727,726 of record JAUKNK010000355.1, on the reverse strand, counting down.
TGGGGAGAATCGGAAAGCCTTAATCGAATACTTTAAATATGAGCAAGTGTAATAGCAGGTGCAATCCCCTCCCACTGGTCATGTAAATTTGATTACTAGACCACGAAGCATGATGGGGGATGGGAAGAAAGATGGCAATCGGCTCAACAAGTGAGCAGCGACAACCGACACGGATTATATTTTCCTAATCTCAAGCGACACGAGGGGCAGTATCAACCACTTCTTTCCTCTCCGTTTGCTTTAATTAAATAAATTAAATCTGGACGGTTTATACGGGCGTTAGGGACGCTTATATGAACCATGAGCCATCACCCGGAAACTGCATTAAACAAAAAACTCTCAGGGGATCACAAACACTATTGGCGTCATCTAGAGTTACTTTAAACTTTCGTGTTCTTGAAAAGGGGACATAAATGAAGATTTATCGCCATGTAAAAGTACTGCTAGAGGACAAAATAACGGGCCACTAACGGCGCTGATATAATCCTTAGCAAACAAAATATTTATTATTCGTTTCACTTAATTCATTGCATTTCTTCTCTCATAATCAAAGCTTACCAAAATTAAGCAGTGAAATAGTTATGTGGAGACTAACTGAAACGAGCTTAAATTTTAATACTAAGCTGAAATTTGGTCAGTAATAAAAATTCAAACTGTGTTTTATTATCTTGGAGAACCGATAGTTTTTATTATTTATTCTTTTTCTCTATTTTTAAGTCTAGCATTCCTTAAATGAGTAGACCTACTGGTTAACTTTAAGCTCATTGGATCCCGGTTCATTTTAGGACATATCACATATTTCATTCCTTCGACATCCTATATGATCCACGGAATTAATCGACGTTAGACTAAAATCCATATTGATTCTTCCAAAGCTACCAACCCATAATTACTATTCAAAGGAAGGCAATAAGGTTGCAAAAGTGTTCACTTTTACTTGGATCGCATTGTACACTTTGTTACTTCAGGAAACATATATAGATTTTGAAATTATTTTCTAAAGTAGTACTAATTTTTCATTTTTTATTTTGAATTCTGCAAACCATCATGGAAGCACACCATAGCTCCTATAAACTATGGAGCAGAACATTAAATTTTAGCTCAGCTTTTATGAGAAATTTTGCTCTACAAATTGGCACTACTGTTACTCATGACAGTTTCTCTATGTTAGTCAAATGATCGGTTTCTTCGCAAATGTTTGAAAATTGTTTCTGTCTATAATTACTATCTGTAGCTTTTTCTGTGGATTATATTTCGCTATATAAATGAACCTCTTTCTCAGAAACAATTGAAAATAAATAATTAAATTTCAGGATGATAAAAAAGGTTTCTGAGTGCTGTTGTAGATCTACTCTGCTATTAATAAGCTTTTTGATTATCTAAAACCATTTGTTGATACGTTTCTATCAACATATATGACTAAAATTATTTTATCTTCTTCAATAAACAAATTTATTGTTATCAAAGAATAATAGTAAACATAGAAGGACTTCATCCACATTCTATTTCTGTCTAATTTATTACAATTTTTCTGAGATAATGGGTCATAGGTTTAGTTTAGGAAAAATTTGATTTATTACATTTACAGAAATGTCTCAGCCACTAATTTCTCGCAGACTATTATTAACAAAGCTTTTTACTTTATTTTCATTAACGAAAACTTTTACAGAAATTGTTTCACTGCACATCTTGTGCAAGTGTGAAGGAATTACAGAAGGGTGAGAGGGTGAAATGTTAGATCTTTATATACCGCTTAGAAATTAAAATAGATAAAATGAAATAAGTTATGTGTTTTAAATAAATCTACACTTTTGGAGCTGTAAGTTCATTAAATCTCTTGTTAATTCCAAATTAAGAGCAAAATAGTATTTAGTTCTGTTAATCGCTGTTCTTAGAACATAGAGGAGCACATGGTCGATGGTGTATGGTGTAAAAATAATCATTGGGAAAGAAAAGTTGGAAGGAAGGTTTTAAGCTTAGGTTTACGTATCCTTTCTGGTATTGCAAGTTATTAAGACTGAAGTAAGCCTGAAAAAGTTTCGTCAGAGAGAACAATCTTGATTGTGTTCGAGCCTCCTATACGCAAGTCCGTGCATTAACAGTCTCGGCGAAGAAGAGTTAACATACTATTCCCAGTTACTAGTCATGTAAATATCCTAATCATGAACTGTTTTATTTTTATTGTTAGAGATGCACAATGAAACCTTTCTTCATGTAAAGGATAGTTTGGAGTAGGAGTTTTCTCTTAAAAGTTTTTGTTTCATATCCATGGAGCATGCTTAGCTTAAATACAAGTTTAATATTTATGCGAGTTTTCGTTCCTGAATTGTTCTGTCGCACATACATGTTACGTTTTTCTGTCTTTTTTTAATTAATCAGGAGTCTCAAAACATATACTTCCGATGTATCAATGCCAATTTTTGTGTGAAATGCAATACCTCTCACTGGAAGTAGATACTAAAGAAATTAAGAAGGAATAAAGAAAAAAATTAACCTACAGGGAAAAAGCGCATTAGCTCTCATAATAGGAGGGTTATTGAAGTCAATGCGGGACTTTTTTTTTCAGGTTTAAATGGACGCTTAGGCTGGATGCTTTGCATGCCGCAGACAGGGTACCTAAACCTATGTACTTTTACTGGTAGACGGCGCTCACTTCCCGTGCTCTGGATATACCGGTATTCAAACTGGCGGACAACAGTGTGAAAGTCCCCATGGAACACCGCGTTGTGATGAAGTTTATTGTGAACGAGGGCATAACACCTGCTGAAATTTACAAAAGACTTCAAGCGGAGTACGGTTATGAGACACTCTGCCGCAGTAAGATTTGAATGATATGAGCGCTTCAAAGATGGCCGTATTTCGATCACTGACGATCGTGGTCGTAGTGGATCACAGCCCACGGTAGTCATTCCTGAGAACATTCAGCGCGTGGAGCAGCTGATCGTGTACAATCATTGTTAAACGTTTCGTGAAATTGCAAGGGTGTGTAATCTGTCGTTAGGAACAGTGAACACAGTAATTGTTGAACACAATGATGATTTGTTGTTCCAAAAAGTGAGTGCATGCTGGGTCCCAAAACAGCTATTTGCTTTTGACAGACAAAGAAGGGTTAAAATCTGTAGAGAACTGAAGGACTGCTATGAAAGGAAAAACCAGGATTTTCTGAATCGCATCATCACTTGGGTTTACCAGTTCACCCCAGAATCCAAAGGAGCATCGATGCAGTGGAAGCTTACGGACTCACCACCTCCCAAGAAATTTCGAACAGTTGCATCTACTGGTAAAGTGATGGCAAGTGTATTCTGGGATAAACAAGGCATTATTCAACTATCAATAGTGATAATTATGGTCATGTTCTACTTGATGTGTATAAGAATTTACGGAAGAAGCGTCCGGGTTTGATAACAAAGGGTGTTCCCTTTTTGCAAGAAAATGCACGACCGCATACCTCTCAACGCACATTCCAATCATGGAACTAAGCTGGAAGATCTAGGCAAGTGAGCCCCTGAAGGAATTCCTTGGATGAAAACATTTCAACATCGATGTTGAGTTGAAGCGTGATGCCCTACAATGGTTCCTCGGAATTCCAAATCTTTCTATGCCGAAGCATTTCACGTGTTAGTCAAACGCTGGGATAAATGAATGTGGAAAAGTGAATCCACTTTCCACACTTCGAAATTTGTTCTTCTATTTGTTTTCCAACAAAGTCCCGGATTGACTTAAACGACCCTCATATGCATTATTCACATAAAATTCTTTTTTATTTAAGGTATAGCTCGAGTTCATTTAACCGAGGAGGTGATATCGAGGATGGATGAATAAAACAGATGAAATAGTGCTGAGGTATGAGTGCAACAGATATTTAAAATAATTATAATAGTGATTGAATATACTCGTATTAAAGTTAAGCAGATACAAAATAGCGTTAAAATTATTATATTTAATATACACCCACCAAAAACAGCAAAAACTATTCAATTAAAATTATAAACAGTAAAACTATTAAACAGTAAAAACTACTATAATGATACCAGAGTCGCCAGAGCTGTAGTTGCCCAACATTCTTCTTTTTAGGAATAGGAAAAACCCCGCCGAAAGAGAAAAGACTATTCAAGTGAGTCACCCTAGACGGGATTCGAACTCGGCATCTCTTGACATGCTACATCCATACTACAGAGATAGATTAAATGTACAGAATGTTAATGAACAGTGTGAACGCACATATTCTCCATTTAAATGAGGAGGGCTGGAGCTTGGAGAGTAGTCTTTGAAAAAAAAAAAAAATTCAAAAGTACATAAAAAAACCATGGCGTAATAGCCCAAAGAGGGTCTGAGCCTGCCAACCCGTCTGCCAGCCTTACGCCCACATATGCATGATGGGCAATTATACAATCGATAAGGGGAGCAGATAAGTTCAGCATCCCGGCATCCCCAGCCAGAAAGTTGATTTCCTAGACCAGGGTTCACTATCTCAATTTCCACACGATGCTGAGTGTGCATCGGTCCTATACCCGGTACTTGAAATCGCACCCTCCAGGGGTGTGATCGATCTCGTGCGCCTTCGTGGCAGGAAACTAAAGCAGGACGCCTTAGCCCTCTACGCCAGGGCGCAGGACTTGCAGAAGTACCTATCTGTGCTAATACCATAAAATGAGATAATTTTTATGTGTGAACACAGTTATTCAAAAGAAAACCTCGAACTCGTATTTAACTTCCATGGCTTTCAAGAAAATCGTACCCAATCTAGACTGCCCTCTATGTGAAAAAATATCAACCATTTCTTTATTTTCTCTAAATTGCTCTATGAATTTTAAATAAAACACTTCATCTATAAAAGGTGTATCTTAGACTCCAAATACAAAGATCTCGGTTTTGAGCTTAGCTATAGGATGCGAATTTTTATTTAGCCAGGAATATTATTTATAATCCCCAGAGTCTGGAATAATTTAAGAAAAAGTGGATGTGTTTATGTGAATTTAACTCATAGATCAATACAGGTAGTATTGGAATGAATAACATTGCCAAGAGCAATTAAATAGTTCGAAGCGTAAGTTTTCCATCAAAATCCCTTTTGCAAATACTCATAAGAGAACTGTTTACTGAAATGTTAATGCATTTTAATTAAGGTTTTACCTATAATATTATCAGGTAAATGCGAGTTAATGATAAAAATTCATATAGGTCTTTCTTAAACAAAAAAGATTCAGTTCAACATTTCGAAGAATCTCAATTTGTGATTTACTGTGTAAGATAGAAATGTTAAAGTCATGAAGTTTAAATGTAGATAAGCAATAAGAGGCTTGCGGTGTATTGTGCATTATAACGATTATTTTGTTTTTAGCTATGTTAAAACATGTAATTACCAACTTTGATCATCACATTTGTACATCACACTGTTCTTCATGGAATTGGGAAAAACGTTTGTGGAAGGATTTGTTCATCAATATGATTTCAGTATTTGTTTCATTGTTTACTATTACTTTTTATAGAAATGTAGATCTTCAATTTATTTGCTGCCACTTCTGTAATGTTTACAGGACAGTTTTTCACATTCTTTAATGGAATCTTTGCTAATGGTATTATTAGTGCTTCAAATTCTAAAGTATTATTTTCACTTTTTAACACTGTTCTACGCTTGTCAAGTGAGTCACTGTTCAATTTAAAGTGCCGCTCACCTGCTCATTTTAGTGTCGCATTCTCTTCTCTAGTGTTAAGCTTTGCCATATTTTAAGAATAATAGTATTTGACTGAAACATTGGAACATTTCTTAATTTTTTCTGTATGTTTCGGAACACTCTGTGAGTTAATAATGTTTAAGATGCATTATCTAGTTGCATGTTAACAAGAAGGTTGAGTGTAATGGGTATAATGTGTATAATGGGTTGTTTGATTCATGAACTTTAGGTATGAATTCTTTGTATAACTATACATTGTAACTGTGCAATAGGAAATAAACTATTCAAACATATTTTTCTCCATATTTTTTCATTAAAAATGTAAATAGCTATCTATAGTATTTTAAGAAAGTATTACTTGTAATGTAATAGCACTGTTGTTGTACTTAATAAAACAGTGAAGAATGCAACCGCTATTTTGACGTGCTCAGTCTTCTGACTATGTGCACACCACTAAATGACCATGTGGAAAGATCAATTTTAAAAAAGGTTAGCAATAGAATGGTTTTGATTTGAACAAAACTGGCTAATAAGATATAGGTCTTGTATAGGAAGGGAGGCAGTTTGTCACATACCCCTTATACTAAACGATAGGAATATTAAAATATTATTATGAACATGTATGTGTATATCTTAACCTTCGAGAAAAGAGGAAAAGTTACACTTTTAAATTAAACGCCCCAATTATTGAAAAGACAGAGACGCTGATATGGACTAGATGAAGTGGGCATATGAATGGGCACGGGTTAATCTGTATCCTACTGAGCGGAATGGCTCAGATGGTTTTGTCAGTGACCCGCATTCGGGAGGTTCGGGTCCTATTTCCGTGGCCGACCTGCTTGACCCATGGGTTTTTTCGAGGGTTTTCCGGGTCACTAGGCGAATGCTGGGTAGGTTCATTAGATCCTCCGAACTTCCTGTCCCTCCTCTACATCTCCATTATCATTTCATATCATCTCTCATCCGGGGATCTCTTTCAGGGTAGAAGTGTCGGCTGGAGTCTTGGCGGTGCATATCAGCATGATATGTTCTGAGTGAACCACTTCTTCCTCCGGTAGGTCGGTTGTTAGTCTCCGAACCGACTGCTAGGACTGTCTTCGAAACATAGGGGAGGGGATCCGTCCCCTTCAGCTGCCAAAGTGCGGGCGCTGCGGACCCTTAGCACTTGTGGTACCTCTGACGTTACTAGAGGAACCTCGGGCCGAACAGCCGAGCCCCTCCCGAATGGGAGTTGTTCGGATTGGGTTGGACTCGAGGGGGCAGTGTGTTCCCGTTAGCCCACGGGTAAATGGGTACTTCCGGCCAGGCCGCCAAGGGCCGTCCGGAGGGGGTAGAGGGTTGCCTCAATAGTCCCGGGTGCTAGCCTGCAGAGCTAGTAGTGGGTGTGCTAGATCACCTGCGGCCCCAACGAGGTTATCGGTAGTCTTCCCTGCGGGGTTGACGCGCGTAAGTGGCGTATCCACTTCCATCCCGTCTTGAGTTGTGCTCAGCGGGGGGGCTTTTTAAGAAATCAGGTATTGCCCTATGGAAAGAGCCCCGGAGTTTCCATCGCTCCCGGGTAAAAGGAGGCCCGGGTCCTTGGTCCTACGGGTCCAGGACTAATGGGAGTAGAACCTCTGCACTTAACTGTCTTCGAAACACAGTACGGGGGAATATCCATTGCCCTGGCCTACCGGGGGAGGTTTCCATCTAAGCAAAATGTAGGGACTCTGCCCTCTGCACTGTAGCGGCTTCTTGTTGCGGCCACTCTGTCTCCTTTTGCCACATCCTTCCTCCCGGGGGTGCCCCAATTGGAGGCGTAATGTACGACAAACCAAGACTAGTGGCAGTGCCGAATCCCATTCGGGAAAGAAAAAAGAAACATCCTTTTTGCTTCCACACTTCAATACCTGATTTGCTGATCCACTTAGAGTGGGATTTTCAGCCATTTAGGAACCATTCAAACTCAATACACATTATTGAATGTAGTGAAAATGCCAGAATAAGCATTAAAACTTCAATTAAACTATTTAAAGTTCCTTGTTCAATGAAAGTATTAAATTGCAGATAATACAGAAAATGAATGTTTGGATAGGTAAGGACAGTGAGTGATAGCTCCGTTTGTTATTCTTGTGCGAGTGACCTGAACATTCCCTCTGACGAGGTCTGTACGCTTTGCTTTACGCTCTAGACGACGCTGTCCTGGAAAATAAATACATGTGGTTTGTATGTGTATTTGGATGAATTCCTGAAAACTTATTGCCCCTCAGAACTAAATTTATTAATCTACAAAAATAAGTAAACATTAAAGAAATGTTGGTTTTTGCATTGTTCTAAATTACAAATATATATATAATAAAATTTTACCACTATTTATACAAATATAGCATACCCCTAAAAATATGTCTTTAGTAGTACATATCGTGGATATCGTGTGCTTAATGTTTTGGACAGAAGTTCCAGTTCTAGTATTTTCTTCGTCTCGTATTTTCAGATTTATCCTCAGTTCTGTTCAGTTAGATTGCAGTGGATATATGACAACAATTACATACAAAATACACAAGCGACTTAGAAAAGCCAATCACATAGTAATGTCTGTAAATGAACAACACGGTACAATGTAGTTCTCATCTTGCTTTTTAACGCAGTTACTGGCAGCTTTTTAAACAGAGAAGGCAAAAGGTTAAACAAATAAATAGAAATGATTTGACAGTTATGAGGTGTTTTGGTACATTTACATGTATTTGTACATAAATTCCCTATTTTTGTTGCGTATTTATGAATTAAAGTAAACCATTAAGCACATACAACGTTAGTTAAGAAAACTAAGGTTGCTAAAATTATTTCTTAGGGAAATCTCTTCACATGTAAGAGTTTCTAACATCCTGTTTTAGTGCGTTCCGAAACTGGCTGCCGCTACGTTAAACGGCTAATTCAGACATTAGAATACTTGGCCTCACGAAGAAAAGATTTTGTTGTTTAAAATGAGTTGGACATTTTTGTTATCGTTAAATGTTTACGCTGCTTCTAAATAACACTCCGTCACTCTGTTATAAATGAGAGTTTTGGAGGAAACTATTACAAACAACAGCTCCTTATAAAGGGGGTTTACTAGGGAAGGGTTTCCCTAGGGACCTATCCAGATCCAGCACCTATTTGCTGAAGGACAGTTCATTAATAACAGCAAGACCCACTAACACTAAGCTCGCCGCTCTGGGACCTCCTTAGCTTTGTCACTAAGCCAGATGATTAAAGATGGGTTTGTCTTCGTGAATAGCTCAGATGTCGTGATCGCTCATGTTCTGGAATGTTTCATAAATCACATCACATTGTGCAGCTATCCTTAGTTCACTTCCCTGTGGGATCATTGTCGTTCTGTTTCTAATAAACCACGCAAATACGAAAAAACTCCACCAGAAAAACAGTTTTGGTCAATCGAACTAGAATGGAGCTGTTGAGCTTCATTATGATTCACAAACGGGAGGTCTTGAGTTCACATTTTATCTATCTTTCCCGTTTACCTCACTCACCAGGTAGGTAAGTATCGAACACCATATTTCAATGGGTTGTCAACGAAAGAAATGAAAATAAGGCATAGGCAGGTTAGTGCTCTAATCATTCACTAAATATTTATTTATTGCATTATTTGTGTTCTACCATATTAGCATAAATTCATCATCTTCGGTGTTATAGACAGAACGTATATTTTTGTGTATTTTCATTTAAAAAAATAAATGAATGCCTTTCATATTACTGTTCACCCATTCATTGAAACATATTCTGAGAAATACCTTATATTATATTATATTATAATATAGAAAAAGGTTAAATACACAGTATAGGTATTTAGCATACTTTAATGATATCTCTTGCAGTTTAGAGTTATACAACAGTCGTGTAAAAATAAAGAGGCTACAGAGGATATTTCCAGAAAATTCCATGTATTGTAGCTTTAATTTGTCAGGAATATATATTAAACATGTGGTATTTTTAATCAAAATCAGTAATGCCACTTTCGAGAAAATCAACATTTTCAAGAATGCTCCATTTAGGAAATAGTTTAAGGGGTTGGAGGAGTATTGTGATGTATCTCAAATGTGGAAGATACCAAAATGCCAAACTGAGATGCCAAGTTTGGTACTTAACCGATTTTTCGTTTAGTATAAGTATATACTAAATTATATTTTAGTATATAAATATAAATATATAATTTATTTAGTATACTCACCATCTCACTCATTCTCTCTCTCTCTCTCTCTCTCTCTCTCTCTCTCTCTCTCTCTCTCTCTCTCTCTCTCTCTCTAAGCATGTATTCCTTGTGACATGTCAGTATCAACATTTTGGGTGGAATTACACACTTTATGGTAGTTTTTATGAAGTTAACCATTTCCTGAATAAGTTGATGGATCGAATTTACAAATGTTTGCGTGTTTCATGTCACAATAACATGTCTGTAGCCTGGGCGACAAGTATCTGCTTCACGTTCAAGAGGTCCCGAGACCGAATTTCGGCCAGGGTGAGTTATCCGGATAAAGTTTCTTTTCCGGGATTTTCTCTTATTCTGAAAGATAAATGTCAAGTAACTGTATGTTCTATGAATTCTGGACATATTTGAACATCATTTCATCCATTTTATTCATCGCCCAAAATTACTTTATGTTAGAGAACGCAAATTGTTTTAAAAAAGGTTACTATTTGCTGTTTTATTCCTTGGTTTGGGTAAGGAACTTGGGATTTCTAAGTCATCACATAGGATTTATCTTTTAAAAATCTCAATATAATTTTAGTCTAGTCCTTTAAAGCACCCAATTAGATAATGTAATGAGTTTGTGTTTATTTGTAAGAATAGCTTGTGAGTACGACACATCAGTCAAATGTCTAACGTCTGGTGTACGTTTAAATTGTGAGAAGTAAGTCCATGAAACGGTTGTGCTCCACACCTTCCCTATTTATGGAGATGAGCAGGGTGAACAAGAAGCAGCCTTAATTAACTGCAAGTTGTTGTTGCCTTTGAGGGTCACCGCGCCGCACTATCGGGGTTGGTGTTGTGCTACTGGTTTTGTCTTACCTACCACAGTCCTGCATCTCACCTCTTCTGCAACACTGGCACAAGTCTCTCGCCTCAATACTCAGCATCATTATCTAATATTATTTGTTAAACAGAGTTTAAAAATTATATAACATTCTTTACTTTTTCCTATAGTTCTCGGGTATCTCATAGGAATTATAGTATCATAGAAAGGTGTTGCAATTATGCTCTCACGATTACCATTTGCCGACAAACTGTTTCATATTCAGCAACTAGCATGTGAGATGCAAAAAGAAGTCAAACATAAACTTACGTAATAAAACATAGTGAGAGACATTTTTCTCAATAACTTAGCCTGCGCCAAATAACTTATGCTCCAAGAAACTTTTTATAAAAGCTACGTAATTTAATAACGAATTTCTCAGTTTTCCAATATGAATGAAGCATTACTTATACTATTCATTTGTTTCTCATAACAATACTTGAAACATATATTTAAATCAAGGTAATTGTTAGTTCAAACAATTTTAAAACAAAGGAACGTCATGAAAGCTAATCCCTAAAGAGACTGCTGTGTTTGCGAGAAAATTTCATCCCATTATTATAAGATGCTTAAATGAATATAACATATGTTCACTCTTTTTTGAAGTAGTGTTCACAGACTTACTAGCATGTGGATTTTTTTTCCTTCTAAAAATGCATTTTTAGACCCTTCACGTTGTTAAACAAAAAAATAAAAAGAAAACACGTTTTCCTCCCAACATTACCTCTCTACAAAGTACAGGTAAGGAGGAAAAAAGGGACTAACATACAACGGTTGAATGTTTTGAGATGATAGTGAAGATGATGAAGATGATGATGATAATAATAATGATGATGATGGCTTTATCACTATTAATAGTAGTATATTGTTTATTAATATGGATAAATATATGGTTAATTATTGTTTAACTTCCCTAGTAATACGTCAGTTCTTGTTCCTCTATCCCGAAAACCTGTAGGCGTCTGCTTGAGGAACAGAAATTCTGGATCGGATAGAGAAACCGGGATGGGTGACCAGCCCGATGCCTACTGTGAGAGTGAGAGAAATAGATAACAGAATGAGGACGTAATGAATGATAGGAAAGATTATAAAGAAGTGTAATGGTAGAATGTTGGCGGGGGAAACCGGAGATCCCGCCTCTGTGCCGCATTTTCCACAAAAAAATAACATATTATGTGATTCATTAATATACATAATTGTGCAATAACTTAATCTGTATATTGCGGATCCTTATAAGTTTGCTACTTCTTATCTAAACATTTTCTCATATGTGATGTAATACTCTTATTTGTTTGTATAGATATCTATATATAAGGCCTACACTATCAATTTATTACATTCTTCGAGAAATGTTCTTCTCTTTATTAATTCCGAAGTTCGGTTTCTCTGCAAACTCTGTATTAATACCATTAATTGGCGACTGTAAGAAGGGAATTAACTATATCAAATCCAAAATACTTTTTCAGAGTTGATATTAGGAATCTAATCAGCAAATTGTTCCAACATTTTCTAAGTAGCGCTCATTTGGCACGTTTTTTGTATGATTAGGTGCAAAATATATGTGTGTCTTTCTCTACTCCCTATCATAAACAATTATTACATTTACTTCTGTTTAATAAACTTGCGCTAGTGGTTTTCCTTGTAGGTGTAATGGGAGTAGTGAAACACTGTAGGCTTAAGAGTTAATCAGGTATTTTAAGAGGATGTCGCTATGTGATAGATTTATGATAAGAAGGAGAAGAAAGACAAATAACTTCCCATTTGAGAAAAGTGTAAGCGTTTAAAACTTCAAAACAATAACGAGGAATATCTCTAAAATGGTTGGCTATAAAACATAGTACTTAGAGTGCTTTAACGAGATGTACATTGTTATGCAGTAAGATTTTGTGTATCTCTTTACTGATTGTGAGTTGAGCAAACGTAATGCAGTATGTATTTCAGAGAGTATACCCAAAAAATTTAAGATATGCATCTCATTTGTTAAGAAAGTATTTTCAACATGTTACCTATGGTAAATTAATAAAAAAAAATCCCTAGCCATTTGCAGATAATCAGTGTGAAAAAAAAAACGAAGTAAGCAGTAGCTTAGGATGAAAACCTTCGGGTGTCATCCATGGAATACGCTAAACTTAAATACAAAGGTTTTGTGTTGCGATTTTAAGGCAGAACAGTTACGCACACACAAAGACACATACACGCGCACAGACTTGTTATCAACAAATGATTTTCTGGATACATACGTTCTGAACATGAATATGTCCGGTATTGAATTACCGGTCGATTACAATATCTCTTGTTATTATAAATACGTAATGGAGAAGATTATCCTATTTATATCTAAACCATAAATACAATTTATTTTCCCAAATATATATTTTATACCTATTCATCAATGCGTCCTACTTATAATAGACGTTTAAACATCTTAAATGCCGATTGTCTATAGAAGGAGTTTTGTGAATGCTTTACTTGGAATAAAAATTTGCACAATTTCATGCCAAATATTGTCGCGACTGGCGGCCGATGCACACAAAGGGCAGATAAAGCAGCGCGGAGATAAAAGAGCTTGCCGAAACAGATAAAGAGAGAGATAAATGACTGGGAAGTTCGTCTTTCGTCTGACGCTTTCTTGTTTGTTACATAACATTCCCGAAATATCAATGGACGTATAAAAAGGAGCCGCGATCGCCAGTTAGAGTCAAAGTCGAAATGGAACTTGATTCGTGAGCGTACAGCTGTGTTTTGAAAGTGAACTCTTTTGTTTGTGGGTGTGGCAGACGACTTTGGAGGCGATATTTGTGTATGTTACGTAATTCTGCTACTGTGAGGGTTGACCAAAGTGTATTTCTACGGAAACGAAGTAAAGAACATTTATTTTTGTCAAAATATTACTTATATTTATCCTTTAATGTATTAAAACGCAACTATCAAAGCGCGCCCATACCTGCTTACATGCTGCACTAGAATATTGGAACAGCGCAATACCTATGCAGTTAAAACTACTTATACGTATGAGGTATATTGCACTAAATAATATTTTCACTGCGGAGTATTAGTTTTAAAATAATTTTCTTAATTTTCAGGCACATTATAAATAACTCCGGAAGCAGTCATAAATATTTTATGGTCAACGCACGATTAATTGTAATCTCTTTATGCAATAAAGAATTCCATTACAGAAGCTTTGTTGCAACTTCTTGCTGTCGTTTTTAAATCAATAAATACTAACTGTAACAGCAATATTTTTCTCATGGTAGAATAACATAAGTACATGAAATAATACCTAAACATTATAACAGAAACACAAAGAACTTGTGTCAGAAGATAGGGAGTTTAAAAAACATTAATACAAGCAGAAATTTATAATTCAACCTGAGATACACCCGCGAACAAAGGCGTTACATCATTTGGTTTGCATTAGACATGTTGCTAGAGTATTTGTTTTATAGGTTGCATAAGAAATAATAACCTCGATTGCTAGAACACGATATTACAAGAGACCATTGTCACATTGATATTCCGATCTCTCTGAGATACTTTTGTAGTCCTTTTTATTGAAGCTAAATCAAAAATAAAAATACCTGCGTATCGACTTCTTCTCACATAGCTTATTTAACATTCTTTGCATATATCGGTGCTTAAAAAGTACTAGACGAGAGAACTACAAAGACTGGAATCTTTATCTCTCCAGTTCTTTTTTACTTGAAGAGACGCATCAGGGGCAGAAAAAAAAAAATGAAACGTAACTATGCCCATTTGCTTTTCGTTACATAGAGCTTGAGTGTCAGTTATCCTTATTGTATTAATTGAGGGCAAATACTTTTATACTCGATGCAGCGCAAAATTTACTATCCCATCCCAGGCAGATAATTCTTGAGCAGAAGACAGACTTATGTTTGCCAGTATAACTTAAAACTTTATAATCGCTTTCCTGGTGAAACAAGACCTAAAAGAAGCGCCAAGAGAAACGAATTGTTTTCCAAGATTTATACTATAAAAATATCAGTTCTATCTGCGATATTATGAACCTCTCCTTCACAACTTGTCACCCAATAACACGTATAATAATAATAATAATAATAATTAATAATAATAATAATAATAATAATAATAATAATAATAATAATAATAATAATAATAATAATAATAATAATAATAATAATAATAATAATAATAATAATAATAATAATAATAATAATAATAATAATAATAATAATAATAATAATAATAATAATAATAATAATAATAATAATAATAATAATAATAATAATAATAATAATAATAATAATAATAATAATAATAATAATAATAATAATAATAATAATAATAATAATAATAATAATAATAATAATAATAATAATAATAATAATAATAATAATAATAATAATAATAATAATAATAATAATAATAATAATAATAATAATAATAATAATAATAATAATAATAATAATAATAATAATAATAATAATAATAATAATAATAATAATAATAATAATAATAATAATAATAATAATAATAATAATAATAATAATAATAATAATAATAATAATAATAATAATAATAATAATAATAATAATAATAATAATAATAATAATAATAATAATAATAATAATAATAATAATAATAATAATAATAATAATAATAATAATAATAATAATAATAATAATAATAATAATAATAATAATAATAATAATAATAATAATAATAATAATAATAATAATAATAATAATAATAATAATAATAATAATAATAATAATAATAATAATAATAATAATAATAATAATAATAATAATAATAATAATAATAATAATAATAATAATAATAATAATAATAATAATGAAGGTGAAGAAGAAAAGCATGCATGGAATTCCGCGTAACTTTAACCTTATGCATAGGTATTATCGTCTCTATAAGCGTTCATCAAATATGACCCTAAGAAACTTTGGCAACTTAAGTGTCTTTTCCCAAAAAACTATGCTGAGGTTTCAGAGAATTCAAGGAAATAATTATATGATTTGAATGCCAACAACACGCATAAATACTAAAACAAAATGTATTCTGGGATAGGTTCCTAAGAAAGCAGAATAACAAGTTTGTATGACCATAAATAGGTGTGGAATGGGAACATGTCACTCGAGAAAATAGCTTAAGTATCGGGACCCAGATACATCAAATTGCATTTCCTAGAAAAGAAACTAGAAATTAACTTTTCCTTACTTCGTAGAGAGGGACATGGAGGTAGCTCAGTAATTTATTCGCTTAGGCTCTGTAGTTCGATTCACCTCTGACTTGATCTTTTGAAGTATCCCCAACGTAGTTTGGAGTCCATGGTAGAACGCTGTAGGTCCTCTCATTCTACTGACATCCTCCAGCCCATCTGGAAATCGGAACGACCTACTGAAGACGACAACAAGTATCTAGTGTATTCTACCCTGCATTTCGTTACCGAGATTTTGGCAGAAATATATGTTGAGAATCCCTGAACATAGAGAAACTTTTACTTTAAGGATAAAGGTCTGGGTATTTATGTAAGCATCACTAAATGTTCAGTTGAATACCAGACTATATTTGAGTTCAACAAGTGTCTAGAATATTCCATAAATGTTTTTTAGAAAAATCCCCCATTGCAAAGTTCACTTTAGGATAAATATTTTTGGAAATGTTTTAGTGCTTCCAAAATTGCTCTAACGACTTTGATTAGCATTCTGTATACTTAAGATTTTTGCAAAACAAATAAAATCGATACTTTGAATTCAGTGGGAATAGACTATGAAATCTATGTAGTAGTAGTGGAAATTAAAATTAAAGTATACCTGTAAAATATACTTTTTCTGTTCGTATAATCACATTAAATATTTAGGACTGGTACGATAAACTGTAAGGTCCAAAGGGCATTCCACATTAATATGTCAGAAGTGATTAGTTACGAATAAAAGAATGAATATCCCAAATATTTCGACAAAGGTTGTTAAAATGTCGAGTGCACTATATTTTTTATAATCATAAGTATATGTGAATAGATCAAAGCAGTAGGAAGAGCAGTATGAAGGCCATCTCTAGGGTCCTGAGTGTGAACTTCTTAAATTTTGCTGTTTTCTTAAGTATTTGTTTGAAATTTTGAAAATAACTTAAGCTTGATTTAATTTCATGCAGATATTTTAAATTGTTTTCTAAAAACAAAATTTTATTCTACTTTTATTCATGTACTGTACAAAATTCAGAAATTGTAATACCTAGTGAAAAATAACATTGTGACGTTTTTCAAATAGTGATACCTACGTTAAGCGTACATATGGGAATTTTTTATATTCTGTTGCTTATTTCGGAAACAAATCCTTAAAATTTTAAATACAATTTTTATAGCATGAAAAATTACATGTTATTTCTGAATCTTTTCTCTCGAAATGGTAGCTACTGTAGTATATCTCCTAACTTCTATTATATGCAGACTTTGATGATCAAAATGTTTTTGTTATAATATGCTAAGCTTACGTTATCTTCAGTAAAGCCAAAGTTACCGAAAAATCTACAAAACTGGAATGCGATCTTTAAACATTAGGGGATACCGATAATCGATATCACGAAAGAAAAGACACAAATTTTAAAATACACGCTCTTTTACTAACAGAAGTCTCACCCTACCAACGTTCCTACCTCATATTGCGAATCGAAGTAGTGCTAATTCGTACCAGAAACGCTGCTGTTACTATGTGCCATGCTATAATACCAAGAATTAAAACCATAATTTTCAGAATTACATCAGGGAGCATAGATATGACTTGCAAGCAAACCTTGGGCTAATTGCCTGCTCTGCACCACCTTATACTAATTACCTGACTGTACTAAGTAACTCGTTATCCAGCTATTGGTTGTAGCTCATACTTATGCCATTATGTATTGATTTCTAACGTAGGAAATTAATTATTTATCTCCCCATTGTTTCTTTGTAGAAACAGAAGTCTTACCAGTCATTACGGTAACAATAACCCGTAAAAGTAGTTGGTTTAGATACTTTTATGAAGAACACATACTTAACTCTTGTGTTTGAGATCAGATCTCTCCACTTCATAGTTGAAGAAGTTGGTAAACATGTGAGAGACAACGCCCTCCAAGCTTGAGACGTTCTTCCTCTGTTTTGAGGAGCATCATTGTTTTGAGGAGCATCATTAAGAGCCAGCGACCACTTGGACAAACCATGCCAGGAATGTCTCCCTAGAGTTTCCTTTGGAGATTGATAATGAGGCGGCCTCCCAGGTAAGGCGGACCGGCTAGTAATCGATATCTGGAATGTCTTGGCTACATCTTGGTGACAAAAGCTTTCCTGTGCCGAGTGCAACACCGGCCTCAGTGGATCTGTCACACGCTCAACAGATGTTATACAGGTCAAGGTTGAGATTCTCTACCTTCACAACATGCTATTCCTCCAAACAATCGAATGTAAGTACTATACTCAACTGTCCAAATTAGCTGAGGGCATACCGTAATATTTCTATTAGAGTTACTTGCCCACTTTACTGCCATTACATTACGGGCATAACAATAAAAATTATTAATTTTTAAAGCTTCCATTTAAATAAGTAAACTTGACGAATATAAATAGGCAATAATGAGAAAAATACACAGAATATCTTGTGCGTTATACTCACATCAATTTCTCTACTCCTTTACAGACATTGCAAACAATTGCTCCTCTAAGGTAAATTTATATTGAGGAATTAATCCTTTTAAATACATTACTCCGGTATATGGGTGATTTTTAATTAATTAGAGCCAACTGAAGAATTCAATGCCATGGCCGGGATTTGAACCACAGATCTACTGGTTTCCGTCGAGTTGCTCTACCCCTTGAGCTACCATGGTCAATGTGCCTTCCTGATTAATTCTTTAAGGATTAATTCCTCAATATAAATTTACATTAAAAATAACCAGCGATAAAAATCCTGGTAATTAAGTACTTACAATAGTAAGTCGCCACAAGTGGTTGACTCAAATATGAGAACCCTAAGTGGTCCACCGGGAAATATAATGAGTCAGTTGGAGAATTTAATGTCAGGATCCATTGTTCAAAATCGGCCATGGCATTGAATTTTTCAGTTGGCTCTAATTAATTAAAAATCACCCATATACCGGAGTAATGCATTTAAAAGGATTAATTCTTTAAGGATTAATTCCTCAATATAAATTTACATTAAAAATAATTGGCGATAAAACTCCTGTTAATTAGGTACTTGCAATAGTAAGTCGCCACAAGTGGTTGTCTCAAATATGAGAACCCTAAGTGGTGCACCGGAAAAAAAATGAGTCAATTGGAGAATTTAATGACAGGAAGGCACGTTGACCATGGTAGCTCAAGGAAACGGAAACCAGTAGATCCATGGCATTGAATTCTTCAGTTGGTTCTACTCAATTGACATATAACGTATTCTTTTTTGAGAATACTACATTTTAAATTTGATCATTTTTAATCCTATAAAAGGGAATAACTCGGCAATAGCTCCACAAAGACTTTTATTTGCCATAAATTATATACTTTAGCCAGATATACATTTTTTGTTCAGTAATATTTTGTCTATCTCTTATGGTTTAGCAGTTACGCAAATGTCAGGCACAACGAAGAAGATTTCAAGTACTCGTATTCCAAGAAAACTTAATATATACCTTTCATTTGTCATTAAAATATCTGTATATATGCATATATATGTTGTATTAATTAAATTGTTAGTCCTTGTCTATTGTACGTCATTTTGCGAAAGTAAAGTTTTGGAACATGCTCTGTCTAAAGGGCAGTCTGTGGTGGGAGAATGTTCTTGAAAATCTTCATGTTGCATTCTTGGATGAATGATGAACTTAGGTAACAAGTTTGGTTTTCAGCCAAATTTTCGTGTTTGCGTTATGCTGTGCTCTCTCTCTCTCTCTCTCTCTCTCTCTCTCTCTCTCTCTCTCTCTCTCTCTCTCTCTCTCTCTCTCTCTCTCTCTCTCTCTCTCTCTCTCTCTCTCTCTCTCTCTCTCTCTCTCTCTCTCTCTCTCTCTCTCTCTCTCTCTCTCTCTCTCTCTCTCTCTCTCTCTCTCTCTCTCTCTCTCTCTCTCTCTCTCTCTCTCTGACACACACAAATGTTTTCCTGGAATGCTTATTTAAACTCAGAGAGTTTCAAAACATGTACTTCCGACTAAATCTAGGTATCAAATTTCTGATTGGAATATCATAATTTCCATATTTACTGTAAGAACGTAATAGAAAAGGTAGGCGGATAGATAAGAAAGAACCGCAAAATTTTAAGCTTAACTGTTAAGCAGCGCTTAGGAAAAGTCCAAACATATAATACTGAATATTTTGAAAACATCACAGTAAAAATAAGATAAAAAAAACCTATTAACATGTGACTATACCACTATCCATAACAAAGCATACTTTTCTCTCTTCCTGATGTTAAACGAGATAAAAGAAGTTTGTAGTATATCCTTCTAATAGGACATGCAATAGATTTAAGCAACTGTCAAACCTTTTGAAAATATTTTTCCAAACTTAACTATTAACTCAATTAGAATATCAATTTGTTTCATATTTTTGTAAAACACATTTTTCAAATTTCCTTAAATTTTTCAATATGATAAATAACAAACTCTATAGTTAAAGTTTGTTCACCTAAGTTTACTTTTTATATAACTGTTGGAAATTTGTGGTAAATTATTCTTCCATAATATCTATTCAAAACTATTCAGGCAACTTTTTATTTTGTGTTACTGAACGAGCTTGTTTATATAAAAGCTCATATGTAAATTGGACCCAGACATAACTATAAATTTTAAATAGACTAAACTTCTTTTGAAAATTGTTATTACAATAACTTAATTATTTGAGCTTTATGAGTGCAACGAAACGGTTTTTTAATTCTGTCAGCTGGAATTATTATAATTTTGTTTAATAAGTCGTGTTTAATAAGTCATATTTATTAAACCAGGGTTAAAAGTTATGGTTACACAACAAGCATTAATAATAATTATTATAGTCTGTGAAAAATATTTCGTAACATTTATTCAATTCTGTGAATAATACATAGAAAGAAAATTTGTATGCAGATGAACACAGTTTTGAGAAAGCCAAGTTTTTTTAAACAAACATCTGTTTGATGCTGGGTTGTAAGTGAGGTTATGTCTCAGCATTGATATTTGCTAGAAAATATATAGGTACTTACATACTTCTACTAAACTTTCATTTTTGGAAAAATGGGTAAACGTGTGATTTTATTATTTTAGCTGACATAGAATAGTGTTCCAGTAGCTCTAATGCTGACCATTACACCAGAGTACCTATTTTTAAAAATCAGTATTCGCAATGAACGGTGAAATACAATTCTGAGTTAAAACACTATCGGATTTGTGTAACTGGTATTTCCTAATTAAGGAACAATACACATAAAACCAAAAGGTTCACTTTCTAAGGCATGCTTAAAACACTGAGTTTCACATAATCAAACGACAATTTTAGAAAAAAGAATCAAAACCTTTTAAGTAGTAATATACAATTATTGATTCAAATGTTTTATGCAAAAACTTTGATTCCTACCGAAAAAGCTCAGTTGTTGGAATGTTTAACAATTTTAATAAGTATATTTAATGAAAGAAACGTGTTCGTGTAATTAATGAGTGGAAATTAATTGATTACATTCCGATTTAAATAACTCTTAGCGTAAGGCAAGTGATGTATTTTAGGATTTGTTTATAATATTTTGATTTTTTTTTTATTTAGTGCATACACTATGTTAATAACTTTCTAAATCATGCATCTTAAATAGAAAACATTGAGAGATTTTATGAAAAATACGAAGTATAATTTTAGCTGAATTAATATGTACAAGCTTTTCGAATATACTTGTTTTTCGTATTTCTAATACCCCTTAAGGTGCAATTTTAACTCAGCAAAGTGAAACTTCAGCAAACATTTCCTCAATGTAAGTACGAGGGGGACCCAAAAGAAACCGGATTGTTGTCATGACAACTTTATTGATGAACCTTTTTACAAAATTACTTCAGTCTCCTTCAAAATACTCTCCATTACATGCGATGCACTTGTCAAGTCTCTTTTCCCACTGTTGGAAGCATGTTTGGAACTCTTCAAGTTTGATATTGTCCAGTGCTCTTTGCGAAGCTGTTTTCACCGCCTCCACATCGTCATAACGCTCCCCTTTTAGCGTCTGTTTCATTCGTGGAAATAGGAAAAAGTCGCATGGGGCTAAGTCCGGCGAATATGGAGCATTGGGAACGACAGACCACCTCTGAGATGCCAAATAGTGGGTCACTCATAAGGCCATGTGTGCTGGAGCATTGTCGTGATGCAGAAACCAGTCACCTGATCGCCAAAGTTCCAGGTGTTTCCTCCTCACATCCTCTCGAAGACGCCTTAAAACATCCAAGTACAAGTGCTGGTTAACAGTCTGGCCAGGGGGTACGAATTCCCGATGCACAATTCCACGAATATCAAAAAAGACAATGATCATCCTCTTCATATTTGACCTCACTTGCCTTGCTTTTTTTGGTCTGGGAGAGTTGGGAGTCCTCCACTGGCTTGACGCTTGCTTGGTTTCTGGGTCATACCTGTAACATCAACTCTCATACTCTGTAATGACTTTTTTCAAGTTTGAATCGCGTGCAATCTCTGTTTTCAAGTCCTGACACACATTCATGCGGATGGTTTTGTCCTCCTGTGTGAGAAGGCGCGGAACAAATTTAGCAGCAAACACGTCTCATGTGCAAATCCTCCCTCAAAATACGCTGGCACGAGCTCCAACTGATTCCTGTCGCTGCTGAAATTTGGTCGATCGTTTGGCGAGGATCCTCGTGGATCTTTTGGCGGACCTTTTCAATGTTCTCCTCATTTCGCGATGTTGAAGGGCGCCCAGAACGAGCTTGGTCTTCAGCACACATCTCACCACGTTTAAAGCGCCCAAACCACTCGAAAACCTGTGCGGCTCATAGCGTGCTCCTGGAAAGCTTCCTGAAGCATTTGGTGTGTCCCGTTTTTTTTTTTTTTTTTTTTTTTTTTTTTTTTTTTTTTTTTTTTTTTTTTTTTAAGCAGGAAACACTCTGTTCTTTTAAGCTTGTCATAACGACTTCGCAGAGGTAACCTGCCAACAGTCAGAGAAACACAATACCACACTTGCACGTTCAGCTCTACACTGACGTCGTCTGCACAGCTGTTTCATGAAGGTCTCTGCTAACACCATCTAGCGTGAGAAACTTGCACTACGTCTACGAGTGGCAGCGCCCTCGGAGTCCAGTTTCTTTGGGTCCCCCCTCGTATGTCAGTTACACAGGAACCTCACTCAGGTTTGATAAGTTTAAATGTAAACATATTTCTTAAAATTATTATTATTATTATTATTATTATTATTATTATTATTATTATTATTATTATTATTATTATTATTATTATTATTATTATTATTATTATTATTATTATTATTATTATTATTATTATTATTATTATTATTATTATTATTATTATTATTATTATTATTATTATTATTATTATTATTATTATTATTATTATTATTATTATTATTATTATTATTATTATTATTATTATTATTATTATTATTATTATTATTATTATTATTATTATTATTATTATTATTATTATTATTATCATTATTATTATCATTATTATTATCATTATTATTATCATTATTATTATCATTATTATTATCATTATTATCATTATTATCATTATTATCATTATTATCATTATTATCATTATTATCATTATTATCATTATTATCATTATTATCATTATTATCATTATTATCATTATTATCATTATTATTATTATCATTATTATCATTATTATCATTATTATCATTATTATCATTATTATTATTATTATTATTATTATTATTATTATTATTATTATTATTATTATTATTATTATTATTATTATTATTATTATTATTATTATTATTATTATTATTATTATTATTATTATTATTATTATTATTATTATTATTATTATTATTATTATTATTATTATTATTATTATTATTATTATTATTATTATTATTATTATTATTATTATTATTATTATCGTTCTCTATTATATAATAGGTAGAGAATCTTGTGCATTCTACTTAATATTTTGATACCATGATTTCTCTACAATTACACGTTTTGTAGGCGTCTGACTTAAAAACCAAACAAAAAAAAAAGCTTTAAAGAAGTGCCCGTGCTTATGTGTATATGCGCGCGCGTTTTTGTATGTGTGAAGGTGTATGGGTGGGTAGTTCATAACTGAAAAAGTGAAAAGTAAGTAAAAATTAACTTACTTTTATCTTACTTAACTTAGCATGCTCCTAGAATGCGACACAAAGAGTTTTATGAAATTTTCATTCCTTCGAAACTACCCCATTCATGGAAAATATATTGAAGAAGTTGATTTTCTAAAAATTACTAACAATTTATTTGAAGTGCTGCTCATTTAATTCATAGTTTGTTAAATGATATGTGAGGTTATCTGGAGATATCTGGTAGCAGTCTCTCAAATGCGTTTCTTTCTGGATGAATTTTTCATAGGTATTAACTGTAAGAAACAGACATTTTGCTCCACATTTTTATGTACCCATAGTATATAGATATGCCACAATTTCTATATGTCAAATAAGTTTAATGTGGAGATAACCACTTTCGTCATATTCTTTATTACTGATTTTAATTTTCAAATTAAATTTATTTTTTCTTTCAGAAATAGGAAGTAGTTACTCTCAAGTCCTTTACATGCGAAGCAAAGGAGATGAGAAATCCATCACATAACGACCAGCTTTTAACGACGTCACTTAAGTTCACTGTATTTTCCTATTACCTTTGTATCTATAATGAAATCATTTGTACAAATGTATATCTGGATTAACATAAGTAGCTATAAGAGTAACAAACATATGTAAGAATAGCTTGAATTAAAATAAGTAGAAAAAGTCATTTAAGGACATGCACCAGACTTTTTTTTAAAATCAATTAATTAAAAACATTTTCATAGCCTTTTTTTTCTAGCAGAGTGTGAAATGTAGTGTATATGGACGGCTTTGTAATCACATTTTTTATAGACACGAGTAGTAAAAAGGCTTCCTAAAGCGCAGGCGGGAAATTCAAGTTTTGGGAAAACAGCGCATCAAGTTCGGTTAATCCTTCAATTTTCAAAATTCTCGATGTCTCACATTAAGTGATGAGACGAACAAGACAGTAATTTCGATCCAGGGGAACTTTATAGAATGAAAGTAGGCATTGCAAGTCCAAACTTGTCCTTCACAGCTGCGCTCTGAAGTCCCTCATTTCCATCAATGCTGGACAATAAATTAATGTATTTAGGATGAGTGACAGCTTCCTTACGGGAGCCAGCCCCTTGAGCAAGGCAACAATGGCAGGTATGCCAACTCTATCGAGTGAGTCGTTTTCCAAAAAGTCGTCATTAGTCATCATAACCCCTGATAAACCCCCGCATTGTGTCGAGAGTTTCCCAGCGGGACATTTCACATGTCCTTGTTGGTAGCGATGGCATCGGGGAGATTAAATTTTCCCTATGGACCCCGTAGGAATCCTGAAATGGTTTGTAAAAATACCTCAAGCATGTTCCATATTATTCTCTGGTACCAACTTTGCACTTGAGGCAGTGACTAGGTTATAGAAACTACGCAGCAATAACTCTATTTATGTAAATGAATAGTAGCAACACTGTTTTAATATATACACACAGTCTTAAATATGACTAATTAGATATTCAATACTTATAATTTCACATTGAAATTTTGAAAATATAATTTTGTTTTGCATTAGGTCTTCACAAGTTCCTTGAAATGGCCATAACATTTAGTTTTGCTCCAGGATTCCGATTCAACTATTGCCACTTTCTAAGTTAACTGATGTTCGTGAATTTCTGACGTTCACTTAACTAATAAAAGATACAGCAATTTGTGTTGTTGATTATACTGGCATAAATTCAGTGAAATTCTTAACCTGCTTACGAAAAAAATTATCTAACACTCTAGTTCACTTAAAACATATTATTTTTAACGTTTGAATAATTCTTTTTAAAGCTAGGATTATCTGAGTGATACATTCACATGACTTTCTCTAGCCACATTTATTATTGTTATTATTATTATTATTATTATTATTATTATTATTATTATTATTATTATTATTATTATTATTATTATTATTATTATTATTATTATTATTATTATTATTATTATTATTATTATTATTATTATTATTATTATTATTATTATTATTATTATTATTATTATTATTATTATTATTATTATTATTATTATTATTATTATTATTATTATTATTATTATTATTATTATTATTATTATTATTATTATTATTATTATTATTATTATTATTATTATTATTATTATTATTATTATTATTATTATTATTATTATTATTATTATTATTATTATTATTATTATTATTATTATTATTATTATTATTATTATTATTATTATTATTATTATTATTATTATTATTATTATTATTATTATTATTATTATTATTATTATTATTATTATTATTATTATTATTATTATTATTATTATTATTATTATTATTATTATTATTATTATTATTATTATTATTATTATTATTATTATTATTATTATTATTATTATTATTATTATTATTATTATTATTATTATTATTATTATTATTATTATTATTATTATTATTATTATTATTATTATTATTATTATTATTATTATTATTATTATTATTATTATTATTATTATTATTATTATTATTATTATTATTATTATTATTATTATTATTATTATTATTATTATTATTATTATTATTATTATTATTATTATTATTATTATTATTATTATTATTATTATTATTATTATTATTACATTGTTTCTAAAACATATTCTTGTAAATGCTTGTTTTTATTTTATCTATCATACGTACATAATAGAAAAGGTATTGTACCACAACAAAAAATGCTACACGGAGAGTTAATTGGATATAATATTTTGTGGCATCCTATATCCAAAAAGGAAGGGAAAAAACCTTTTAGACTTTAGGACAGCGTTAGGGCGCAGGTGTACGTGTACGTTTGTGCTATGAACAGCATAGTTCAAAAATGAAATTTGATTAAATATCAAATTTGCATCTTCCGAGGATGTGTGATACAAAGGTTTTTGCCCGTCTCGGTAGCGTAGATGGTAGGATTTCTGCCTCACGTTCAAGAGGTCCCGAGTTCGAATCTCGATCAGGGTGAGTTACCTGGATAAGGTTTTTGCCAGGATTTTCCCTTATCCTGAAAGACGAATGCCGGGTAACTCTAAGCTCTACGGACCCTGGGCCCATTTGAGCATCATTTCACCCATTCCATTCATCGTCCGATATGACTTAACGTTGGAGAACGTAAATTACAAAAAGGGGGGGGGGGAGAAAGTTCAAGAAAATAAAACTACTCCTCAGTCCTGTAACATAGTGTAGAGGACTGGGGCGTTTTGATCCGGTTCCCTGCAATTGAATGCACCTGACTTAGATCTAACCTTGGGGGTTGTGAAGTTTAACTCCTGGTGGAGAACCGCTGCCCACTCAGCATTGTGGTGTATTTGAAGAGTTGCAATAGAGCGAATCGTGGTCTGTGAAAGCTAACTTTCTGGCTGAGGTTGCCTTCCCTTACCTTTTGGATGGTCGACGTAGCGTATGCGGCCAGCAATCGGTTACCAGCTCCAGTCCCAAGTAGGGCTGACTGCCGTGGATTATTATTATTTTATAACCTTACTCCAAATTTTTCTGCACAGATTATGTAACAAAGTGCTCTAGATATTGTAATAAAATAATACTTAAGATACTTTTATAAGTAAATGTGCATTTTGGGGAGAAATCTATGAGTTCTCTTCATTCTAAATTACAGTTTCTTAACTGGTAAACCGTAAGATATAATCAAACTACATAAAAAGTGTTTAAGAATTATATCTAAATAAAGCAAACAATGACTTAATTTTTAAAACTAACCTTTCTACGATGTTCATTGTTACTGATTTGAATTATCACTTACACTTTTCTCAAATAGGAAGTCGCTATTCCTTTTCTATATTTCACTATTGAAAAGAGAACGGAATCTCAAAGCTGGTACTTAAGGACTAGCGCTTAAAAGATGTTATTGTTGCTCAAAGTGTACTGCATTCTCCTAAATCCATTGTAGCTTCAAGGCAATTTCTGTGAATGTTTTTCTCGATATACAGGAAATATGCAAGAGAGCAAACATTTGTACAAGATTAGAAGCCCTGTGAGTGCAATACATAAGAATTTGTATCTACTTAATCCCAATAGAGATAAACTTAACTTGTATATTTTTACCGCGCATTTCGTTAGGTTGCCGCAATACTGGAGACTGAAATGATAGATATCTATAAAGCAGATTGCCATGTGCTGACACTGAAACTCCATACCCTTTCCATTGCTAAAACAACTGAATGGCGAATGCACTTTATAAAATGCTAACAAATAAAACAGGTGACAATAGATAGATTTACAGTGGCTTGTGCAAAAATAAAAGTTTGTGTGAAATAAATTTGTTTAAAATTTATCCCTTTGTGTTATTAATGTCTAAATGGTTGACCAATTATTCAAAATTACTTCCATATGAAAAGGATATTTGCTGAAGATATATTTTATTTTCATCAAATTGTTTTAAACACTTTATTTTCTCCATATAGTAATTTTTGAGGACATAGAAGATGCTAATTCTTCAAGCAGACAAAATTTTAAGGTTTAAAGTAACTGTTTTATTTTCTCCTCGTACAAACGAGAGAAACGCAATTTACCATGAGTCAAAGCAGGCTAAAAGGAGATTTATCTTGCCAAGTACTAAAATCTAGCGTGGTCATCGGGCACCGCGGACTGGCGATGATCTGTAAAACACCTCTGTATTAAACAAAACAAAGACACGAATTAGTCTTCTGCTAACTCAAGGCTAGTGTACGTCATGATATTCATACTAAGTATAAAACACACTTTTCCACTCGATGATAGGTTAACTATATTGTATTTGGCTTTCTAATTTTCGAAATGGCCTATAGGCATCTCTTCCCCTCTGATGGCTGATGGTCTGTAGAACAGAAAAGTATAAAAAAACTAAAATATTAATTTTTAAGACGCGTGGAGAAAGGGAAAGAAGCATGGGTGATTGTTTAAACAAACAATACAAGAAGTAAGTAAGAAAAGAAGCAAAATCAATGAATAAAAACAAAAATGTATCGTTTCTTAAGAGGGAGTGAAGAGGAAGGATTTGCTTTCACAGTATGTTTAAGCTCGTTTAAGAGCACATTTGATGAATTTAAAATTGTCCATTTATCGTGAATTTTCATCTAGAAACACAGTAGGAAACGACAATATAGAGTATTTCTTAATAATATGTGTACTTTTTATAATGGAGGTATGATTAATAATTTCATAAAGAAATAATATAAGTATAAATAAATGCAATAAATGAGTCCTATATCTTATAATTAATGTCCAGTGAAAGAAGCAAAATTATCATTTTGTACGTAGAAATCATTATCTAGGCAGTTTAAGAGTTGAGAAAAACAACAGAATTATTTAAGTTAGTATAGTTAAGCAATTAAATGAACTCGTTGCTGAAGTCAAAATTGTACGCAGAAACAGTCACAGTTCTGAAAATTAGAAAGGGAAATTAAATTCTTAGAATTTAACAAGTCATAAAGCAAATATTATGTTTTAGATACGAATACGATTTGGCAACATATAAGTAGGAAATTTAGTAAGCAACCACGAAGTAGGTAGCACTTAAGTCAATAAAAGGGTGTATAGGTATATCTAGCATTCTGTCTTTGCAGTCGCACAGAGAGATCGATTACTATCGGCAGTTCGTAGCGCCTGAAGACCGGACTCAGGTTAACACATACTAAGCGAGAATTCTTGCTCCAGTGACTCGGGCAACTTACGCTTCTCTTTTTTATATTGGAAACAGTTATTTTAAAACCGTAAAACATTCATATGACAGAAGGTATAATTCGATAGTTACAAAATCGGGTGCAGAAATTCAGAAACAATTTAGTTCTACAACCTCAAATACGAGTAGACAATTTTCTTCAAATATCTCAGGAATTTTCCTCTATTGTATGTATCAGCCAGGTTAACTGCTGTTGTCTATTCGTAGTTGTGACAACAAATGCCAGAATTAACCAAGACGGAAAAAGTCATATTCAGGTGAATTTGTACTTGAATGACGCTGAAATACATTCACCGTCATATATTCCAGAGTGCATCATACAAAAAAAAAAAAAAAAGCAAGAAATTACTGCCTTACATGCACAGCATTCACATTTTCAATTCTTTTGTTGACAGCTATTTTTTCTGAAAACACTATTTGCTGGGCAACAATCTATGTTGCAGAGATGTAAGTCACTTTATGTATAATTTCATTTTAGCATGTATTTTATACACATGTGTTGGATATTTATATTGTCTTAAGAATTAAATGGGTAATGTGAGATGGAGAAATCAAACAGTCAGAAATATTTTTATTGATAAAACGTATTTGTAGAGTAATAAAAAATGAATCGCTTCATAAAAGTAACTACCTTTATAGTCAGGTAGTTGGCACTGAGTCTGCAAATGTGAGGTTTCTGTTCGCTCCGGGATGGTAAACATTTTTCTTGATGTTTATGTGACAGTATGATTTAGTGCTTAAAAGAAAACTTACTTTTTGCAAAAACACAACTATCATACAATGAAAAAAAAAAAAAAAAAAAAAAAAAAAAAACTCAACGTAATCACGAGTGAGTAATTGTACAAAATTCAAATTAAACGAATCACAAAAATGTCTTGTTCTTCAAATCACCAAAATGCAACTTTTATGATAACGTCAGGCGTAAATAGGTGCAAATCAACTGGCGAAACCGAAATACGAACGCCATTTCCATTGTAGCAATCTTAGAGTGAGTGAAGAGTGGGTGAGCTTTAAGGGCCTGTCGACAATTACGTCGTTTAAATCATCAACTGTTGTGTTACACTCGCAGAACTTCTTCTACCCATTCTTCTATATTAAACTCATTCCACTCATTCAGAAGCTTCATTGAGAAGCTCATTCTACTCTGTACTTCTTGATAATCGAGATAACGATTCCAGAACTACACATTTAGTCACAGGTAAAATGGAGAAGCAATGGACATGCTGACATTAAAATATCATTCTTTGCATATTATGTATAAAAAAATAATAGTGATTTAGCACATGAAAGATGCAATTTTGCTAATGACACAGAAATAATTTGAATGAAGAGATTTTCACACTTATTTTCAGAAGTGTATTTGTTATGCAAATATTTTAAAAATATATATGGTGGTTTAATAACAACTGCTGAGGCCATTTTGAGAGAGAAAAACATCAAATGTTTTTCCATACTTCTCTTAATGTATTTCATTTTTGGAAGATGCTAAACCAAAATACAAGATTTAGTATTTGAAATTAATTTTCAAGTTATGCTGTTCCTAACTCAGACACACAGATACGCAAACTTACAAATAAACACACTCAGACATGCGAATCATTTATTATTTTTAAAATTGTATTTCAGTTTACATAAAATGTTAATATCAACTACTCGGTATGTGGTAAACAAAGTAAGAATTAAATGATAATGAGTAGAAGAAAGGAAAAGCAATGTTTGGCCAGATATAAAAAATAATGAATTCATTTTGTCTAGAAAGTAATTAAAAGTGGCAATGAAATGCTAAACGGGAAATAACAAATGACATATAGCACTTAAATGTAAATGTTCCGTAACATTAGAGATATAAAAGTATCCTGCATATTATGAGTACTTTATCCATACTTTATCACGATCTGGCAATTTTCCATACAAGCACTGAGCACTTCAGAATAAAAGACATTAATTTTTCCCCCATCCAGCCTTGAAATATTACAAAACAGAAGAAACTGGAGTTGGCGTACAAACAATTAAACATCAATTATTGTTGTGAGGTAAGGCATGGATTGAACAGGCTTATATTTCATCATATGTTGTGACACGCCATTTCCGGGAGCACCATTAAAAAGAATGTTTTCTTTATTTATTCCCTCCTAGGAGTATATTAATGTGTTGGGGTGCAACAAGTGCGGTACATTGAGCAGAAAAATAGGAGCTGCTTTTGTTTTTCGATGCAACCTTGACACGACTTATTAAAAGTGAAATATTACACATGACGTCCTATAGAAAAATTAAGCAACCGAGACTGGACGCTAAGTGACTTGCATTTATCTGGGATAAATGTATATGTAAATATGCTATTGTTTCTAAATACAGCTGTGAGGTTGCCACACTATTCAACGCTCCACAGTTTTGGAATTATTATGACAAAGTTAATTGGGTTTGAAAAAGTTTGTGTTTCAATAATTCGAGATGTGAGGAATGTTGCTAAAGAAAGGAATACTGAGGGTAGTTTACAAGGTTACATTTATGACTAGTTGTAAAATTTAACAGTAAAATACAAGTTGAGATAACAATAACCACTAAATGCTTAACTATATACTGTTGACCAAACCACTATATGGGAAAGAATTTAGATTACGAAGAGCGGCGTGTAGATTAAGCCAAATGACAACACTCTATATTACAGGTTAACTATATGATAAACATAATACTTTTGAAAGAGAGAATCCGGTCAGATCCAAGATATTGTGTATCTCTATCTCCTACGTAGGACATGTCGCTGTAGTGTGACCCAAAGCGGATGTACCACCCAGTAGAAGAACTACACAGGTCGGCAGATGGCGGGGTTCTAGCAAGCCACGGAGTCATGCACAAGTCCTTAACATCTCCACTACAATCGGGGCTGAGAAGTACAAGCATTCGCACCATCTGCCCGCATATGGCAGAACCACCATGCCGACAGTCAGACCCGAAAGAACAGAAAGAAACGAAATAAAAAAGAGATGAAAAGGAGTAGAAAATTAGAGAAAAGCTATCCCAACATTTGGTGGCAATAGAACCCCGCACAAAAACCCAAACCACTCTAGCCAGTCTTATAGCGTCCGAACCCATGCGGCCCATAGCCGATATTGCTATAGCCATCCCGCTTGGTGATTGAAGATATTAATAAATGGCAAAATCTTAGAAGGAGTAGTGAACCAAATTCGATAATATAGGGTGTGATGTTAGTTTTAAATATGCAAATATTGGGTAAAACGTTAATAGATTTCGAATTAATTGTGGAATAATTAAAACTTTGGTAAGAAAACAGACACGCAAATAAAATTCTACAAAGTGATGGTTATGTCCAGTCTCATTCGTATGTTATGTACAATAACAACAAATAAAAAGGAAGTAGGAGGAGTAGAGATGACGTTCATGAGATATGTATGAACATGAATTGAAGTTGATAGAATAACAATTGGAAAAATGAAATAAGATTCAAAATTTATTTCAGTTAATGATAGAACAAACAAAAATTAAGCGACAATTTAAGGTCTGTTGAATGACCTAAGAATGCATTACCAAAGAAAACAATTAATTATTGACCGACTGGAAATCTGCGTAGACCTCGTAATATGAGGATAAAGACGGAACTCTGATAACACTAATCGTTGAACGAACACCAAACTATCTAGTAAAGATACATCCCCGTAACTGGGGCAGAGCAGCGCATGCAGGCAGTGTGTCTCCTAATGCTTCTAATGTGACCCTTGGGAGGAAGAATTAAGGGAGAGACTCGAAAGGCGAACAGAGCCGAGTGGCGAAGCGGAGTCCCTAATATCACTAGTTTAAACGTATCCGATAGTGTTCAAGTCCAGCCACAAGACCCCTAGCCTAGCTGAGCAGTCTGATAATGACAAGGGGAAAATCATGTAACAGATGATAATGATGCAAATTATGGGTACAGAAAAATCAGGAACTGTTCTAGAGTGACAAGTGACCAGGAATCGAAGCTGGGATCTACCAAATGTGAGGTTTATCCATCACATTCGTCGTCTATTGAAGGTAATTTAAAACTTAAACGTAATATTGCTATGAAAGTTGAAATAACAAACTGATATAGTGAGTGGCCTACGTGTATAAATCAACTCACCCATTTTGTTTAATTTATATTTGGATAAAGTCATTTGAGACATACCTATATCAATTTAAACAAGCATAACAAAGCCATCATCTTTCATCATGTTACAATTATTCTTTAAGTAAGTAATTATAATATTCCGATAATCAAGTAATATCCGCTAACAATGAAATTACATAATCCTCAAAAAACAATCTACATTTTCGAAATAAAGTGCGAGATATCTTTGCAGAAAAGATTGACGTTCACATTGGGAGATCTCGGGTTGTCAATCGCAATTTTTGTCAACTGCTCACTATGACCTTGGAGTTTTCGCAATCTTTCTTGATCGGTAGGCGAATCTGGAGTGACTTTTCATCTACCACATTCCATTTTCATGATATCCTTCCTTTGCTTCTCATGTTTAAGAGAACAGACAAATTCCCTAGCTTGACTATGCAATGTAACACCCCAACCGTAAGCTGATCTTTGCCTTGTGCCATGAATCCTCGGTCCACCTCTAATCCTATCGCCACTACGTCTTGCTTCCATAAAAACGTATTTTAATTGTGTTTTGACAAAGAAGGCTAACAATACACAGCGCAACTGAATACTCAAGCAAACTCTGTTTCCCGCATACAACTAGCGATAACTGAGCTAAGGAGTATGTAATTCATCAGTGTATCCACTCTAGCAACCTTTGTTTACGTTACCATAGCAACGACCTTCCCTTCTTACCCTTCACGTTCCTTGCCTGATGACCTTCACGTATCTTCTTTTAAAAATCAGACTGTAGTACCATTAACCAATTTCTCTTGCAGGCATTAAATTATAAGCAACTGCCCAAATATATTGCTGTTTTGTGCTGCGAAATATTTAATGTTGAATAACTTTACTGTACATTATTTTATAGCGATGCTAACTCTTGAGATGATCACTGGTGTAATGTTCAATAATTGGATGGCTACCAGATATAATTATATGGATTAAACTGATTTTACATTTTAGAACAATAAAAGTATATACACTACTCTACTGATTAAAGAGTGGCTAAGCTACAAGTTTTTCACACTACATCAATCCTGTTCCGAATTTGACAAATGCCTATACTTAGGGAAGAATTTATGGAGAATGACAATTTTGGGGAAAACTCATTCTAACTTCAAACGAGTAATGTCCATAAGGCTCATACTTATTGTAATAAACGCAAGTTAAGCCAAAGCAAATTGTCATTCCACCCCATTTGATCTGAGTGGTGGCAGGCTGCCAATGCCAATATCGTGTTGTTCTTCACTCTTTCCCAACGAAAAGTGAGGATGCTGTGTAATAAAACAGAATGAAATCATTTGTAATACCTTTCCTTTAAGAAAAATGTGTATAGGTATGTATTTAGTAAAAGTGTCCACAAAAATCAAAACAGACTTCCGTGCTTCTGTGTGACCTGCTGCCTGTAGCCTCCTGTCTTTCTTTAATGTCATTCCTTCCTCCTAGGAAGTTTTAATATCAATAGATCCTTGTAGGTCGCAGTATGTTAGCATGTCCCTTAATTGTATAACCCATATGTTGGTTATTAGAGAAGAGCAAAACAATATTAAAATATTAGTTAACGAAACCAAACTTTTTGGTTTGCTTGGATTAATCCCATTAGAAGCAAAAGCATCATAAATGTCGAAACATTAGCACGTGTTACTGAATTCAGTAATGTGTTCTAAAGTTTCACCATTGAAAACTAAGGCTATAGTTTACATTACCTAAAAAGTAAATAATGAATCGAGTATTCTTAAACTCAATAACGTTTGAGTACAATGAAAATACTCTTCTGAAAGAAATACCTCTCATACAAGAGAAAGTCCTGAAATTTTGTAAATAATGGAGCTGTCAATATTGTTGTATGCGTCAATAGAAGCGACAGCAATGAAATTACTAAGGCCCCAATTGGGGTATTCACTCCTAAATCAGGTGAAAAATAAAGAAATTGGAGCTTAAATAAGGCTACCACGTGTCTTTGACACTATTGCTAAATAAAAGTAAAAATTAATGCAAAGAGAATGTGTTAAAGATGACCTAAAGCAGAATAAGTAAGGGCAATCAAGGAAACATTGAACAACCATCTTTAAACTTGTATTAAAAGTTAATTTAAAAATGATAATTTGGAGACGCAACTGGATAGGAGGCCTAATACATTGTGTCTAAAAATAACGAATTAACGCTTATGTATTTTCCACGTATTGCAGGTATTGCATCATTTAGGTCATATAGGTATTAAATGAACCTGGAAATTTCGATCGAAATTCATGTTTTGGCATACCATGAATTCAAAAAGAACCGTCTTTCGAAAAGTTACCCATTTATGTCTGTAAAGGGAACTCCCATGATAAAATGGATGAATGTCACACCATGTACTTTGTACTTATGTCACACATTGTACTTAAGTTCAGTATCCTTAAAACATGCAACACCAGGATTATTGCTAAATTCCCTCTATCCAAGTTACGCTTTACCATTTAATATTTCAAATAATTTGCAGTCTTATAATACGCGTACCAGACACAAACACAACATCAGTGTTCTATTCAACAGGCTTAAAATAACCACGAAAACAATCCAACGATGGTTATTAAAATTTACAATAAATATTTAATATAGGAAAATAACCGATTAAAAACTGTCATTTCTAGTTAGCTCATCAATAAGGCTTTCATTTAATTACAGCTTTCCCCCAGTGAAATTAATTTATGACTGAAATTGTTTAAATATTTCTTACATGACAATTCCAGTTTCATAAATCTAGTGCTCAAAGTTAGTAAAAAATGTTGCCAACTCTAACGATTTTAAATAAATTGCTATGTGACTGAGAAAGTCAAGTTATGTCTTGAAAATTCCATGTATTTCTTTTAAAGTTATATTCAATCGTAAAGAATTTTATAGAAGTTCATATATCTGGGAACCATAAGAGGTAAACAAAAATGTAGAGGTTATTAAAATAAGACATTTTTGCATATTAGCTGCTTTCTTTTCCTAAGTGTCTTTAGCAGTGTACAAATATTTTCTATTTTTCTTTCGAATCTTAAAACTCAAAATATTCTGAAATGATTTATGCTATTTAGCTTCTAGTGCATGTAAATAATAATGCAATGTTAAGGCTAGTGCATATATTATCATTTAATTTATAATGTGTATGCTCCTGTGCATTTAAC
This sequence comes from Mantis religiosa, assembly GCA_030765055.1. Classification (NCBI taxonomy): domain Eukaryota; kingdom Metazoa; phylum Arthropoda; class Insecta; order Mantodea; family Mantidae; genus Mantis; species Mantis religiosa. Next base: position 1,690,740 of record JAUKNK010000355.1, on the reverse strand, counting down.
AACAAAATCTGCATTAAGGCATCCTTTACATTGTTATGCATAATTTGCAGAGTACCTAAAAAGTAAATGACATTGTGTACAGAAGCTCATACTTATGGTACAGCTTATTTTTAAAATAGCATTTAAAAAATGAAAACTTGATATTTTCTCCATTCTATTGCCCTTCCCATTTTAAATAGTGCACTTGCGCAAATAAAATCTAAGGAAATATAATACTTCAATTAAGTAAACTAAAGCTAAATAAAATAAAAATGTTTATTTCACTTCAAAACTGTATTAAAAAGCCTGAAAAGATCACTACATATAATTTTCTTTAAGGTATCTTCTATCAAATAAAAAGAATTCACATCAACGTGTTTTCAAGTGTTTGGTGAACTGAAAAAGTCCTATGTTTACAATTATTTTTATAAATTATGTCACACTAGAATTAGTTTATATAATACTACATTAGATGTACAGAAGAGAGCAAATGTATTCCGATGAATGCAAGACTGACCTACGGGAGGGAGGTGGGTTTCTTATCAGTTAGTTGTGTCAGGACGGTTTAGTTTCCTTATACCTGACCAGCGCGTTCGGCGCATACGTATTTAAGTCTCAGAGGAAAATAAAAACAAGTTTGCCACATGAAACGTAGGTGGTTTTATATAACTCTCCAGTAACAACTTAGGTATTTATCGATCCTTTTCTTATTGAAGTAATTTTCTCTCTCTTCCTCTCTCGCACATACATTCCTCAACCATTTTAATCTGCCTTTCTTCTTTTTAAATATATTTCCAATACTCAAACTTGTAGTTTTATCTGGAACGAAATACTTCTACCTTTCATAGATTAACGATAATTAATATAATATTAAACTGCATGGTATTTAAAATTAAATTAACATACAGGGTGTCTCTAAAGTCACTATCCATTTCAATGAAAACGCAATATTACCTTTTTCTTTTCTTTTCTTTTCGTAGTGCAAGATGTTTAGCACAGAAGAACGGGTTGTCATTGTTTGTGCACGGGTACGCGGATTGTCATATGAAGATGCCAGAGCGGAATTTACCCGTAAATTCCACAAACCAGCCCCATCAAGGGCACACATTCGTCTGCTTGTGAACAAATTTAAGCGTACCGGCAGTGTGTGTGATGAGACACGTCCTGGACGTCCACACGTCTTGGCAGAAACAGTGCAGCAGGTTCAAATTGCCAGTGATAGGAGTCCGAAGGCATCAATTCGACGCCTCAGTAGGGAGTTGAACGTCCCTCGCAACACAGTGTGGAAAATTCTACATTTCTCTCCACGAAAACGCCTGAATCACATTCAAGTTCTGCACCATCTTGAGGACGAGGTTTACGCCTGTCGTCGGGCAATGTGTTATGACCTCATGGAATGTGTAGAGAGTGAGAATTTAATGGACAACATTTTATTCTCCGATGAAGCCACTTCCCATTTTTGTGGAAATGTGCACAGACACAACAGCCGAATATGGGCATATGAAGAGCCACATGACGTATCGGGGTGGGAACGTGATACACCGAAAGTCAATGTTTGGTTGGGTATGACAATCGCAAAACTGTATGACCCATTTTTCTTTGCCGAAATGTCAATAACAGATAATATCTACCTCAACATGTTAGAACTGTTCCTTGAACCGCAGCTTCAAGAGGATGGCATACTAGATACAGTTGTGTTTCAGCAAGATGGTGCGCCTCCACATTTTGCAAACATCGTCCGTGATTACCTGAACAGAACCTTTCCAGGGAGATGGATAGGCAGAGGTTCACCTCGGCTGTGGGCTTCCCGTTCACCGGACCTTACTCCTTTAGACATTTTTGCATGAGGGTATATCAAATCTAAAGTGTACACTAGAAAAGTGAATGGTCTGCCTGAGTTACGGAATCATATCAGGGAAGCAGCAGGTCGAATTACGGTTGCCATGTTACAGTCTACATTTCGTTCCACTACTGAAAGATGGCGTATGTGTTTTGAGCTAGATGGAAGTCATGTAGAAGGGCACTAGAATATGTGTAACAGTTCAAAATAATATTGATTATTCAATCACTGTCTTCCTTCATTGAAATGGATAGTTACTTTGGAGGCACACTGTATAACGACTGAAAATGAAAGGCAAAAGCCCTCTAAACTCCTTTGCTTATTTATCTAAGAATGGACAACTGGAACCGCAAACACTGGATGTTATTTTTAATACTGCTAACTGTAAACGAAAGATACCATGTTTTACATTTATTCAGGTTTACTTTAATGCAGATTATTAACCTACAACCTTTCTGGGCTTAATGGCACATTCAGTTCTATATTTCGTTTATATAAACTTGGTGTCTTGAATGGCAATAAATTTCTTCATACCTTTCAGGTTCCCGTAGGGGGGGGGATCCGTCCCTTTCAGCTGCCGAGTTGCGGGCGCTACGGACCCTTAGCACTCGTGGTACCTCTGACGTTAAAGTCTGTCTACTCAACGCAAGTGCACGGCGGCCGCTTTCTTTGAGGAACCCTCATAATCGTTTTACAACATGGACCCTCCTCCTGCCGGTCCTTTATACAAGGTTGCAACATTTTAACATCACCGTCTTGCACCTAATGAAACAGAACAACTGGAAGTTGGAACTTTGGCAACTGAGACTCCACGCGGAGTAGACATGCAACTGTCATTTTCAGAAAATCGGGCTTGCTATTGGTCCCCAACGTCAGTGTTCCATTTCTGAAGTGTGGAGATAGATTTATGACGGTCATTCGTGGGCGGAAAAGTCACGTCCTTTGAGGTCCCTTTGAGTGGGAACTGCACACACGTTAAAAAAACAGACTTTACTAAAGGAACCTCGGTCCGAACTACCGAGCCCCTCCCGTCGGGGAGTTATTCGGATTGGGTTGGACTCGAGGGGGCAGTGTGTTCCCGACTCCACGGGGAATTGGGCGTGGAACCTCTGCATTTAACATACCTTTCAGGTTAGCTAGCAACTATTTGTATAACATGCTTCAAGTAAATCTTTTAAAAATCTGTGTTGAAGGCTTTAGTAAAATATATTAAATACTCTTCACAGTAATACCCAGGTAGTTTTTATATACATTGAGTATTTGTGAACTGTTGTAAACATTTTGTTGTTCCAATACGAGAGCCTATACAGAAGACAACATTTACCGAGAGAAGATTGCAGATAACAATAATGAGATCATCAAATATATCTATTTCATTATTTCATTTGTGCAATAATTTTTGAGTAGACATTTATAAGTTTGAAGCTTATAGATAAGTAAGTGCTTATGATTTATAATGTATGTAAAACTGAACAATATAGGTACTTTTGTGGTACAAAAATGTGTGCAGTGAAAGATAATGTTAGCAGAAAGGTATAATTAAATTGCAAAACAAGAGTTTCACTCAGCCTACAATATGGAAGTGAATCTTAGAATTAACTAACGATCAAACTAAAAAATAGAGACAACAGAAATGAAATTCCTTAGAACTATAGGTAAACACTTCTATAAAAATGAGATGTGAAGAAACTGTGAGAAAAATAAAAAGCTAGCGTATAAATGAAGTTATATAAAATATAAAGAAGATTGCAAAAACCATATACCTAGGTATAAGAATGTCCTAGGGAAGAATGACCAGAATAATTTTAACAAGAAGGTTAAATGAGTACAAGAAAAGTTTCTAGAGCAGAGTGTACAAATGTAATTCTGGCAAATGATGATATATAAATACAGAAATTGTATTTATATGGACATCTATAGGTTATAGAACGTAAGGGAATACCTCGCACACTTAAACCTTTAGACTTTGTGTCTACCACCCTCCGGGAAGAAGGGATCAAGTGAAGGACTATAATGGGCTGCAGGCCGCAGATACACAGGTCTCACGAATGTGCAAATGTCCATAACAGTTCGAGGTTCGAAGACCCATTCTGGAGCTATAGCTACCTAGAGAGAGTGATAAACGACTTATCGACGAAACAGCCCTTTAGTGTCCTTTGGACAATTATCCACGTCATCTCTCCGGCTCCTAGTATTTAACGAGTGACCAGGAACACTACGAAAAACCCAAGGTCAACGTGGGCGGTCGATGGGAATCCAAACTGACTAGACCCTCATACGTTGCCGGTCATGAAATATGATCGTTTTGTTAAAGTTTTAAGAAAGAAATATCTCACATTAAAGACAATTTAATTAATGCTGTATAAAATTAGAAACAATCATAATAATTTTTCTGAAAATCCATGCATCGGTACCCTGAAAATTACTAAAAGTGACTTTTAAAACACTGCATGAAGACATTACCATTGTGCAACTTTTTTAAACTATAAAATAAATACAGCTGAATCTCAATATTCTGATACATGTTATTGATGAATAATTTAAATTTACGGATGCCTTAATTAACTTTTCTTGAAGTTAGGTTGAAATTAGTCGGTAAGGTTATTTTCCCATTTTTTATTTTAAATCTTTTGTATATTTTGAGAACAGAATAAATGGCAGAAGATTTCAGGCAAAAAAAAAATCTTCCATTACAAATAAGTATAGCATATAATTATTAAATTATATATTGTTGCAAGCAAAGTATATATTACATATCCACTCTTTGAATGAAATAAGGCGAATGAGAAGAAACATCTAATATGTTCCATTCATCTACTTTTAGTCAGACTTCCACACACTGCTCTTACAAAGTTTAATTCTTTGAAGACTTTTTGTTAATCGAGGCGAGCTTTCGTTACAGACTGAGGTATTCGTTGGAGGTTTAATAACGGTTATCATAACCTAAATCGTTATTTACATTATAAAAGGCAGATTACTAGTCATGTCTTTGAAATTCTATATTTCGTGCATGGCGACGATAAAGATTTAACAGCGACATTCCATTTGAAGTAAAATATACCAATATTTGAAAATTCAAAGGAATAACAAAAGTGTGTAACTACAAAATGTTTGACACAAACGCTGTGATTTAACAACATCCACATATTTCCTTTAGGAAGAAATTGTGCATCTCATACACTTTTCTAATTACCTATAGGTACAAATATTCAGAATGCAGAGGACTTTCCCAGAAAAGTCAAATTTAAGTTTTATTTTTCGTACAAATATTTTATTAATCTTATATTTTTAAATTTTTATATTTTAATTATAATCATTAGAGACTTTTTAAAAAATAAAAGTCACTATTTTAAAAATGTTCTTCATGTATACGATAGTTTGGTTTGAGAAGAATCTTCGTAAAATCTTCGTGTTTAATTCGTTGGAAGATGTTGAACTTAAATACCAAAATCGGTATTGAAGGTGGGGGGGGGGGGGTTGTTGCACAGATCCACACATTTACTACAAGATGAAGAAATTCTGTGGCTTGTACTCAGGAGGCCCGGGTTAAAATCCCGTGGCTGACCTACATGAGCCATTGAATCATTTCACATTATCTCTCATCCGGTGGTCTCTTTCAGGGTAGAAGTGTCGGTGGGCGAGTCGAAGCTGCATGGCAAGATGATTTGCACTGAGTAAACCAATTCCTCCCCCTGTAGGACGGTTGCCGGTCTCCCAACCTAGGTCTCGTGGTGAGATAGTTTCCGAACCACAGTACTGCGGAATTTTTTATCTAAGTAAAATGTAGGGAATCTGCACTCTGCACTATCGTGACTCCTTATGACGGCCGTCCTCTGTCTCCTCTCGCCTCATTCCTCCTGTCCCCACTTGGGGCATAGGTACGATAGACCAAGTTTGAACCTCCGTGCCTAGTTCCTTACGAAATAATCTAGTTCCAAGATGAACTGTGATATAAATAGTTGGAATGAAAAATGACTCTTAATGCATGATGCTGTAAACTGAAATCGGATCAGCATACAATCGTACGGCACTGACAGAGATACTCATCCAACAAGAAAGAGAAATCCAAACTGTTATCGAAATGCAGACAACCGAATACATTGATTAATTTGGAAGGTTTCAAAATAAATAATATACATTTTCTGTATTAGCAAAATCTCTAAGTGTGGATTCTTTGATCATTTTAGCTTTATTGGGGAGAGTATCTTCTAAACTGATCTGTAGTACTTAACACTAACAGAAATCTTTCATTTGAAAAATAGAAAAATCCAGTAATTGTTTATTTACTTATGATCGCTTTCAACAGCTAAATTCACCAACCAGTTATCTTAACAAGAAATAGAAATATCTCTTGGAAAAAAAATAGTTTGTAGAAAAGTGAAAGCAACGCTAATATAAGTAATGCATAACACTTTCTTTTTTCAAAGTATGTACCTAGAACATATACGTCCAAAATAGTTAGGGTACAAAGTCATTAATGTTTTCCTCCTTTCTATATTCGAGTAGAGTTTCCGACATTCGAATCCAGTATCGACGAGAAAGGTGCGACTCTGGGGAGACTTATGATGTCTTCATACGTAAGTATCGGACGGATCAGGAGAAGACTGGATTATTTATTTTCATTTTAATATTTATTTGCGTCCCTGGTAGGCACGACAGGTCTTAGAGACCACGCCTTCCACTGACCAGCCGTCCCCACGCCAACTGTGCTGCCATCTAACGAGCGTTATCGCTAACCACAGGTGCATTGTGATGTAATAAATCTTTTACTACAAGCCGCCATCCCCTCCTCCGCGCGCAGGCTCGCATCCTACACCGGATATCGAACCAAAGGGCGTGTGCAGCATTCTTGTTCTTTATACAGGTCGTTTCCAAAAACCGCGTGTTGTTTTCGGCAACAAAAATGATTGCATGAACATATCAGACATCTTATCAAAGTGTAGTAGTATGTAAGTAATGACCTTCTGTATCCAAGATCGTTTATGTTTATATCCTTTCTACAAGATATTGTTACGTAAGCTTATATTTATATCTACTTCGTGTTGATCAAGATAAACGTTTGCAGAAATAGTTTCACTGCACGATTCCTTGTAGGTATGTACGTACAAGAGGGATACCGGAGGCTTAAACGATAGTCAAATGTTTTAACAAGTGGTCGTTAGCCATCCTACTCTCTGCACATCACAGAGTAATGGTAATCAAGCGCTTACCACATATAAAGTATTTAAAACTCAATTCGGAGGAACAAATGTTCCAGAATGGTTAACTATACAAAATAAATACCTCAAAATTCAGAATAAAAAGGGCTTCACAGGTTACTCTGGGGTTACTGGGCTATATTTAAAAGCCCTGTGTCGTATGGAAGTTGCCGAACTTAAATGCAAAGTTTAGTATTTATCTGACATTTTGATTTTATGTTATATATTCAAACATTCACACGCAGTAAAAGTTCTTTTTGGAAGGAGTGAGGGGGCAAATTGTTTAACATAAATAATATGTAGGTACCTAACAAAGTTGCTTCGATTGTTTATATTTCATTTATTTTACCTTTTAACGATATTATTTCATTTTAAGCCCCAAGTGGGGCATACTACTCAGGAAGGATGAGGCGAGAGGGGACAGAGAGCGGCCGACTCTAGCTGCTGAGACACCCGCCGACACTGAAAGAGACCACCAGATGAGAGACGATGTGAAATGATAATGGAAATGATTTGAAGGGACAGGACATTCGGGAGATGTAATTACCCTACCCAGCATTTGCCTGGAGACTCAGGAAAACCCAGAAAAAAACCATGGGTCAGGTAGGTCGGCCACGGGGATCGAACCCGGGCCTCCCAAATGCGGGCCACAGACTAAACCCCCCCATTGAGCCATCCCGCTCGGTTTAAATGAGTTTAAAGTGGGGTGGGGGATTTCTAGAAAACCATGGGTTGAGTTCTTGGAAATAAATTAAATCCTAAATGTGGTATTTAACAAACGCATTGCTCTTAAATTATGCCGTTCACACACTTATACACATTTTACTGGTAGTTAAAGTTTATATTGAGTTTTCTGGGAATATCAACTGAGGACCCTCTTCATTCTATATGATTTTTGCACAACTAGGAAACCGTGAAAGACGCAAAAAATAAAGATCTCATTAGAGCAAGCAATTTATGAAGCAATTAGAAAGGTTTTAGTAGTATTAACTATTTCAAAAGAACTCTTTGACATTGGTTTGAATTTTCAAATCATTAATCTTTAAGAAAGAAAAATACTAATCGTTTTTTCTCTCATTTTCATAGGAAAAGAACAAAATTCAAGGGCATCACATAGCGACCAGCTCTTAAAAGGTTAGATCATCCCCTAAGCTAACTTTTATCCCTTAGCCACCTGGAACGTACAAAGAAGGAATTGTATAATAAAATAACTTCTGCAAATGATTATTTTGATTAATGTGCCATGGGTAAGTAAGGTTAATGTAACATCAAACTTCTAATAGACATTGATATTCGTTTTATGTTTGTTTCTCCGTTTTATTGTTTTCCTTTTTTTGTTTTCTAAAGCGAGCCGTTTTTTTAAAGATTTAACTATCACATAAATTTATTGTTCCAAATCCTTTTATACCTATATATAAATGTGTAAACATGCAATAAAAGCTTAGAAAAATGACGGAAGAATAATAATTTCTATCAGTATTTGTAGAACATGATTAGAAAAATTCAAATTAATGCAACACATCTTAATTTTATCCCAGAAATATTAAATATGAATTCATTTTCCGGAGAATTTCGCCAAATTACATATGTAAATATTATACTGAGACTGCGCATATAATGAGGAACTTTAAACAACCATGTTTATAAAAACGAGGGATACTTCTGTTTGTACTGGACGGCTACTCCCTCGTGTTTTGTGACATGATTGCCGTTTAGTATATTGACTTGCTTTAATAACTAATTATCACTATTTAATGATTTCGCGCTCATCCCAAAATAAGTTTGACCAGAGATTTCCTGAGTATGATGCTTTGTGAATTTGAAAGCCTCTAATTCATCGGGTATTGATGAAATAACTAATAACATTTTAAAATGTATAAAAAATGATATTGTTTTACCTTTATTCTATCTTATTAATATTATTTATATAACTAGTGTATTCCCAGATAAATTGAAAATATATACCTGTTATTTGTGCAGTTTTTAAGAAGGGTGATCCTCTTGATGTTAATTATCGGCGAATATTTTTAATTTACACCTTTTCAAAGGTTGTTGAAAAAATTATTACACAAGATAATTTGTACCTCTTTTAATTCAAATTACGTTTTACCTATCTAAATGTCATCATAGTTTTTGCCAAAGGTAGATAGATCTACTGAAACAGCTTGCGTTGCTTTCATAAAGCATTTCTATGCTTGTCTTGACAAAAATTTATCTGTTGCTGTTTTTTTTTTTTTTTTTTTTTTTTTTAATTTACGTCCTCCAACGTTTAGTCATATCGGACGATGAATGTAATGGGTGAAATGGTGCTCAAATGAGTCCGGGGTCCATGAAGCTTAGAGCTACCCGGCATTCGTTTTTCAGGATAAGGGAAAACCCCGGAAAAACCTGATCCAGGTAACTCACCCTGACCGAAATTCGAACTCGCGACCTCTTGAGGCAGACACGCTACCATCTACGCTACCGAAGCGGGCATGTGTGTGAGTGTGTGTGTGTGTGTGTGTGTGTGTGTGTGTGTGTGTGTGTGTGTGTGTGTGTGTGTGTGTGTGTGTGTGTGTGTGTGTGTGTGTGTGTGTGTGTGTGTGTGTGTGTGTGTGTGTGTGTGTGTGTGTGTGTGACTTTTTTGACCTCTATAGTGCATTTGACTGTATTGATCACGCTTTCCTGATGACTAAACTAAATACGTTATGTATTAGAGGTTGTATTTAAAATGTAATATTATCATACCTTTCTGGTCGTAAAGCAATTATAAAAATGTCAAAGTAATTGTCAAAGGACTACCCGTTAATATTAGCGTGCCCCTAGGGTACTTTTTGGGTTCATTTTTGTTTTTGCTTCATGTTAATGATTTGGATCAATATATTGATTGTGATAGCCTAATAATAAATGCTGATGATGTGTCTGTAAGTACTATATGTAAATTGTATAAATGTTTTAAAGATACCATTTACGCTTTTAAAATTTGGTGTGATGCAAGTAGATTAATGATAAGTATGGAGAAAACTATAATTCTATCTTTTCTTAACACTTTGTTTCGCCCCTTAACTACTACCTACTCAAATTGTACATATTGTAAAGCTTTTGGATGTGTTCCTAGATGAAAAGCTTAATTTTAGTGCACATTTGGAGGATATACTTAACAGATTTAACAAAGTACGTTTTGCTCTCCAATGTCTCAAACGATCTTTAGATTTTGATAATTTATTAAATATTAATTTCTCTCACAGTCATTCTGTTTTTATATAATGTAATTCTCTGGGATAATGCATGCAGTATGAATAGATTTTTCTTATCCAGAAACGAATGTTGAGAAAGGTTTTTAATTTAAGACCGAGGGATTCTCTAAGATATATTTTCAGAAATTTTGGAAAATTGACGCTATTATTATTTATAAATCTGCTATATATTACGTGAATAATGTTGAACAATTTAATAAAGGCGTAGGTACATAATGATGCCACTAGAACTCAAAATGACATACATATAGCATAGTATAGAACATCTACATTTATAAAGTTACCAATTTTCTCTATAAATGTATATTAAATCTTTAAGAAGGCTGAAAACGTGTTTAAAGAATTATGTAACAAAGCAATGTTTGTAGTCTCTTTAAGAATTTTATAATTGTTAATATTTTTGTATATTTACCGCTGTACATCTGTACTTGTACTGCAGATGACAAAATTACTTGCTTACTTACTCACTTATTCACACATTCACTCACTTACTTACTCACTTACTTACCTTCTTACTTACTCACTCATTTATTTACAAACTCACTCACTCACTCGCTCACTTACTGACTTACTTACATTAACCCCTGAAAATTGTGTAGTTTGACTGTGAAGCTGAGAAATGCTATCTAAGGCAACAATTGGTACATGAATTCAAAAGACGTGTTTTTTTATTCGACATTTGTAAAGGAAGTACAAGAACTGCATTAAATGGTGAATATTGCAGATGTTTAAGCAAAACTTGATGATGATCGCCAGCTCTCTTATGAATTTAATTGGGCAGTGGAGAGAGTAAAATAATTTTAGGTCAACTTTGTTGTCGATTAAACTTACAATCGATCAAAATTAACAACGCACCGCTTGGTACAGAAACACCAAACTCTGAGAATTCCCAGGTGACGTTAAATTTAGTTGAGTTTGGCGTAATAACTGAAGAGCAAAGTCAATAAGCTCAATGGCCTTTCGAGCAGTACAAAAGACCAACAGAAAGATTTTTTCTCATTTTCCCAAGCTGTATTACTCTTAGCATTAACAGATAGACCATGTTATTGCCTATTGGTTTACAAATGACTATTTACTGCATATTATTTTAAAAGTTTATGAAAATCACCCAAAAAGAAAAATGTTGCATCATTAAAACGCATTATCGCATAGAGTAATATTGATACTGAGTATCTGCATGCCCTTAAGGTTAGCATCACGGACCTTCACCATACAGCATCTATTGATTCCCTTTTGTATCCAACAATTTAAAATATTTAAAACGATTTTTTTCATGGTGTATTAGTTGAACATTAAGTAGGTATAAAAATCTGGGTACTGATGTACTTCAGAAGTGGCATCATTGTTTTAAGGATTGATTTTATTAAATGCAAAAATGTATTCGTATTCAAAAAGATATATTTGAAAAAAGATAAGATAAGAATTGTCGCGTTGTCCTCGTATGACAGGAGAATAATTTGAAAACTAGGACAGGAAGAAGTTAAATAGCAGTAGCGAAAGATGTGAATTTTCCAGGACATATTTTTGTTAAGAGGGAATGCCCATGTGATACAAGTGGTGTCGTGTAACTGAACACATCGTGGGTGGCTAGCAAATAAATGTGCAACACGATTAGGTCTCCCCGGGTCCCCTCCCTGCCATTAGACAATGTTTTTTGCTCCTAATTTGACCATAAATCAGCGCAACGAGATCTCTCCCCCAGACAGAAATAACATCTGTGAACTAGCTCAACATCAAACCTCTGTTCCACAAATAGCAGGCCCGCTCTTTATGTTCAATTCCGTAATAACTACCAACATGGGGATTACATCTCGTTTCAAGAAATAAGTTTAAATATCCAGGAATACTTTACACTTTCAAGCTGATTTTGCCTAATTGTTCTGATGACATCTTCCTTTTGGATGCTGTCTCCAATATCTCGGTCTTAATGAATCTGCTGCCAGCTGTGAACTGTGAATTTTTTCTCCGGGTATGCATAGGTGGGCATTACATCAGCTAGGCTGTTCGTACATTTAATGGAGACTAATACTTGAAGGGGTTGCCAAACATCTAGGGAAAGAGGGGTAAACACTTTCTGAATCTCAGCACGACGAACTTGGCATATTATTATTGTTACTGTAATTATTGTTATTATTATTATTATTATTATTATTATTATTATTATTATTATTATTATTATTATTATTATTATTATTATTATTATTATTATTATTATTATTATTATTATTATTATTATTATTATTATTATTATTATTATTATTATTATTATTATTATTATTATTATTATTATTATTATTATTATTATTATTATTATTATTATTATTATTATTATTATTATTATTATTATTATTATTATTATTATTATTATTATTATTATTATTATTATTATTATTATTATTATTATTATTATTATTATTATTATTATTATTATTATTATTATTATTATTATTATTATTATTATTATTATTATTATTATTATTATTATTATTATTATTATTATTATTATTATTATTATTATTATTATTATTATTATTATTATTATTATTATTATTATTAATAATAATAATAATAATTATTATTATTATTAATTATTTATTTATTCTCCAAATAAAGTAATCCCATTTTACCAGTAAGGTATGTTCAGGTTCTAGTTACAAAAACACAAAAATACAAAGATCAAAATAACTGAACATGATAATAGTTGTAACGTTTTAAAAATTTGTCCAATAAAGTGCTCAAAGGCTGAAGTGCAATATTTTTAAAGAATATATCAATCAATGGTGTTTGAAGATCTTTATTATAATATGAAAGATGTTGAATAAAATGATATATCTTTTTTGAATGAAGATCATATCTAAATATTAAGTGTTCAACACTTTCATCAAAGGTTTTACATTTACATATGTACCCATCAGGGGAGTCTATATGGAATCTTCGAAAGTAAGTTTTAATTTTCCCATGGCATATTAACGTGTTACAGAAATCTCCTAAATTCTAGTGTATCAGCAACTTTAAGGTTTAATGTAACTGCTTCCGTAATAACCATGAAACCTGTAATTTGCCTTGAGTAGCTGAAATAATATCGACGAATCCTTTTACAGCGAATGGCAAGTTTGTATAATTTGCATGGTCTTTAGGTGCTACAGACTGCCGATAATCCACAACAATAAACCATTTACTTAAGATTGTAGAACACAACGGAAAATAAATAAATATCTCAAATAGACACTCTACCGGGGATTTAAATGCCACCTATAGTAGGCTCCCTCCACCAAAGTTGTCAAGAAATAACTCCTGATTCCCATCTTAAATACTAAATTTTACTCGCTAGATTTTAATTATTCAAGCGAATAAAACGAATAACGATTTCCTGTTTGGAAAAAGTATATTAATGTATTTAATATGCATACAAATAACAAGGAATATCTCAAAGGGTTAATTTCTCAGAAACGTTTTTGTCATACATTGTATGTTTTAAGAAGTTCCATATTTTTGTATAGTAAGGTTTTGTCTGTCGCTTGTCGTTTACCAGCAAGGTAAAGTGACTTAGAATGAAGATGACTTCTTAGAATATGCAAGTTAATCGTTCTGTTTGGAATATATTGGTTCTTTAATTAGCATTGTAAAGGCATTTTCAAGAAAATAAAATTAAAAAGAAATTATATATAAAAGTAATGAGTATGGGGATCTTATTGAATACTTACGTATTGCGGCATTAGATGACGCTGAACTGAAATACTATATTTGATATTTACCCATTTTGGCTTCTGAGTAATGCTTACACACACAAATTATGTATAAAAATGCTTTTTTACTTTCAAGCATTCTCAAAACATATATTTTCAGTAAAAACTTGATATTTAATGTTTGGGTGGAACACAACACTTCCCACACTTACCGCAAGTACGCAGTAGAAGAATTAAAATATTTTCTTTCTTTATTAAATTTTATTTAGGGAACTTAAAAGATGTATTTCCAGTTTAATCTTGGTAGCAAATTTTGCAACACTATACGCAACACTAACCATGGTATGCTGTAAATAGCATTGCCTACCCAAAGAAACCCAATACATTTTCCAAACCACCAAAATAAAAAACCGACTTTACTTATGAAACCACGTAATACGTGGTAGAACAAGCAAAATTACTGCAAAATATTATGAACCAACTGTTTCAAAACCAAAAATGTTATAATATAAGGGTTTGGAGTAGATTTACTCCATTATCATTGGTTTAAAAAACACATGCTTGTTGATTTCAGTTCAAATTTAATAAATAAGTACCTCTTTAATTTCGGCTTCACTTTTGCTTACAATAATTATATTTGTCATCGAAAATAATAACTGTTCAGTAATAGGTCACATGAAGAAATGCTACTGTTTGTTAACAGATTCTCTCTTTTACTTTCTTGGGAAAGCAGCTTGGGTTCTAATATTTCTTTCACAATAAACTGCCCAAATATCTGGAAAATCTGGTTAAGTAATACAGAAAACTATTTCTAAAGTGAAAAAAAATATTACTAAATGTGAAGATGTTACCAAAATATTTTAAAATATATCTTTGTACATAAAGCACATTCATTTACACATGCAAAACGTAAAAGTACACGCTATTAATTACCAAGTTTAGGGTTTTTAGGTCCAATTTCAGATGAAAACAGAATGGGAAAAAGTTAAACATGGACAAAAAGGTGCTGGTTCATTCAACTAATTCAACAATTTCTCCTTCATCTATTCTAATTTACCTAATGAACTACAAATAAGCACACCAAATTAACACTCATTAGAAGAAGAAAAGCACATGAAGCTGTTATACTTCAAGAAATGAAACATCGCTGCATTTTTAAAACTAAGTCTATTAGGAGATAGAATGTCTTTGTAAATGCTAAAGCTTCTTTTGACATTCATAGTGGGGAAAATCTTGTGTTCACTCGTAATGGCAATCCTACAAATGCGGCGAAATCCTCAATGTCCGGATTCATCTGAAGACTAACCTCAAGTTTTTCTTTGGAAAAACCATCTAACTACTCCCTAATAGAAGGAAAAATATCCCACTGTTTCATTTTTTTTTTTCCAAAACATGTCCTTCAAATGGTTTAGAAGTTTCAGTCAGGTACCTGTAACTATGGAAACAATATAATTCTGTCTGCAAATTACGCATTTTTCTCCGGTAATAGAAGTTGCTGCAACTTTGAAATTTCAGCTGAGTCGGCTGGATCCAAAAAAGCACAAAATCTAATTTTGTCAAAATTCTCACACAACATAGCAGCACACTACTTCCACGATCCACAGCGAGTAATAAACCGGAACATTTGGAAGTCGTAGGCCAGTGGTTTCCTTGTAGATCACAACACGATTCGCAGCTTTCAGCAGAATCTTCTTTAGGGCAGAGATGAACTGATTTAAGATGTCGTATTCGTTCCTTATGGATTCACAAATCTTGTGAAGGGCCTGAACCAATCATATAACATGGTTTAACTTAGGCAATAAAGCCTTCAATTGATTAACATCTGAAAACATTAGCCTGGTTCGTAACCACAAGAAGTTTTTCAAACTGAATACCAGCAGGCAAGAGTTTTTGACAAAAGTCCATAATTGATTGCATTACTGAATTAGCATTGGTTTCCTGCAGCTCATACATGTTTAACAACATGGGCTCAACTTTCTTCCCTGCTAAGAGAAAAACTAAAATGTTCAAAACATATATTTCATTTGAGTCTATGGTTTCATCCACAATTATTCCCACATCGCAATCAGACACTTTCTCCTTGATTCTTTGTATGGTTTTCTGGTAAACAGGCTCCATGTAGCTTTTTCTTAAAGTACTCTCATTCGGCATTGACATCTTTGTGTATTTTTCAAAAAATACCTTGAAGGCTGGATAGTCCACCTTATTGAGAGGAATTCATACTGGTGTAAGAGCTGAACACAACTCAAGGTTCATTTCTTTAAAATTTTGGCTTTTTGAAAAACACATTTCGTAATAGAGGCTAAAGCGATTTGTTTGCCTGAAGATTCTTGTTCATTTGATGCTTAGAGATGCAAATGTGCTTTTTGATGCAATTTCGCGGTGTTTTTTCATCTAATGAAATTCCTGAATCGCAAATTGTAGATCAAATAACAGTTCCGTCTGTGTCTGTGAAATCTTGTTTGAATTCCTGAGCCAGAAGAATAAATCGAGCACTGGACACCTTCAGCATGGTAAAATCTAGTAATACACTCGTTTAGTAATATAACAAAGGACTAACGCCAGTTTACTTGCTAACTTGTGACTGTTACAGAAATCACTCACTTGCTATCCATACACGACAATTAATCCATACGCAACAATTGCCAGAATGTCCTCATTCATGCTGGAACTGAAACTCAGCGATTTCCAGTAGCTTCCAGCTGAACCCAGAGTCAATTCTTGGAACTACGCGTGTACGGCCTCCGCTTTCTCTGCGTGACCTTGGAATCCACGTGAACAGATGACGTCTGCTAGAGTAACAAACTCATATTCATGAACAGTGGACTACTGATTCTGGTAAATTAAAGGGATAGAATGATATATAACGACAATGTATCATTGTCAGTTGTATTATTCCAGGCTGCTTTGTAGCACTAAAGCAAGAGAAAAGACTTCGTACACAATTATTTTCCATTGTTGTAGATGTGCTTTCAACTTCCGTGCATTGAAAGAGCTAGGCTTACTCTTTACATGTTTACAGCAAGCTAAGGAGATGCTAACTGAAAGTTAAATATTTTATATTGATTAAAATCATACTAAGAAAAATGGAAGGAAACTTAAAATAAAACAGGGGGAAAGAATTGTGAACATATTTGGGGAAAAAGCGATAAAGGTACCAAAGAAAAGAAAAACGGAGAAAGGTGCATGAAAAAAATGCCTCTTTTGGCAACCAGAAACAAAACTTTACACTCTAGTATCTTTTCGAAGGGTTTAAATTTACCCTAAGAAAAAAGGTGCGCACGTAAAAGTCCTAACCCTGGTAATTGCGGTTTAGGATATCAAGTTTAATATTTGGTACCTGTGGTTATGTACAGGTATATTTATATGGCTACTCTTTCCGCTAAAATGCATTATATTCAACGTAAAGGAAAGCTCACTAAATTGGAAAATTATATGTATTGTTGCGAACGCATTGTTGAGGTGAGGCGGCGCGAGAGACAATTTCAAAGGGTCGTCAGTGCAGTACGGAGATAAAAGCTCGCCGAAACGTTGTGGGGAAGGAGACGGATTTCTGGAGAGTTCGTCTTTCTTCTAGCGCCGTCTTGATTGTTTGAGAACATTCCGGATAGTGAGTAAGCTATTAAAAAGACCCGCGCCTACCACTGAGACAGTCGGTAACTGGACGCGTGTGCGTGAACAGCTGTAAAAGTGAATTCTTTTGTGGTCGATGACGTTGCAAGTTGTATTGTGTATGTGGCGTAATTCTGGACTGTCGGGTTGACCGAAGTGTGTTTCTACGGAAATAAAGAGCACATTTTAGTGTTTGTAACCTGGACTTATAATTTCATGAACCCACAAAGTCACAATTAGTGTCAGGAATGAGACATTACGACGATGGAGGCTGCATTGGCACAGATTTTAGAAAAGTTGGAGAAGGCAAATAACAACTTGACCGAATTAACAACGAAGATGGAGGCGTCAAATAGCAACCTGGCCGCAAATTTGGAGAGGACAATTCACAATCTGACTGCAATGAAGACCGAATTAACCAAATATATGAGAGCAGCAAATGACAGTCTGTAAACGGAAATGAAGGTGGCGAACAAGGCCCTCGCCGCCAAATTTGAGGAACAGTTGGCCGGCGTGAGGGATGACGTCACGGAGCTGGGCAAGCGGCTGGGACAAGTGGATGAGCGCGTGGAAGACCTGGCGAACCGCTTTAATGTAGAGGGAAATGCCAACAGTAACGCCAAGCCCCTGAACGCTATGGTGGAAGACGTCGAAGACCTGGCGAACCGCGTTAACAACCTAGAGGGAAAGGCCGACTGCAACACTAAGTCTCTCAGCGCCATGGTAGAGGACACCGTCGCACCGGGATGCGACACAGCTGCGTGCGTCAAACCGCCGAAGTACGACGGGTACCAGCCTTCAGGGACGGGTTGTAGAAGTCCTGAACGCGGTCCAGACAGCGGCGGCGCCCAAGGACATCTGGGAGGCCCTGGAGAACTGCTTAGGGAACCACCGCTTGGCCGCAGCCCACCACAGCCAACTGAAGTCAAGGACGCAGTAGCCAGGGGAGACGCTGCAGGAGTTCGCCCTGGCAATTGAGCAGCTGGCCAGCAAAGCTTTGATCGACCTCCCACCTGAATTCGTATCCCGGGAAGCCGCATACACGTTCGTTGATGGGGTACGAACGTTGAGATACGTCAGCGTCTAATGCTCGGCGACTACAAAACCATCAACGAGGCGCTAACGGCAGCATTGAGGATGGAGGCGGCCAAGGTTACTGCCACTCCGGCGTCGAGAACAAGGAGTTTCCGCTACACTGGAGACTGAAGACCAGCCGAGGGACGCCGGCGCAGACCAAGTGGTGTGTTTTGGGGGTGTGGCCAACCGGGACAATTCCAGAGAGACTGCCCACACCAGGGAGAGCAGCCGGAAAAAGAGTAAAGGCCGTCGTGGCAAGGGGCACTTCAGCGCCATTACCACCATCCCCTCGAGTGACACTGCGCGCCGTCAGCCGGCGTATGGACGACAGCTTCATCGTGGACGGTTGGGTAAGAGGGAAGCCGTGCCGCGTGCTGGTAGACTCCGGGGCAGCCGTCACCATCATCAGATCTGGCGTGGCCAAGGGTTTGGCGTCGAGGAAACCTTGCCGATCATACCAGCTAGTGACAGCATCAGGCAACACCTTGCCTGTGTGTAGGAATGCTCTGCTGCAGTTGACCTTGGGACGGAGTGCCATGCGTCAGGGGGTATTCGAAGGTGGGTGAGGAGGTGATACTAGGACTGGATGACCTCAGAAGCCACGAGGCGTCGGTTGACTTCGGCAGTAAGGTTCTGCAACTCAATAGAGAAGAGGTGAAACTCCGGCAACCCGAAGAACGCCTGGGAATATGCAGGGTCGTCCTGAGGGTAAACTTGGCTGTCTCCACGAGAAGTGAGGTGGTGGTGACGGTGCGACTGGAAGGCCAGCGAGCTGGGAACTTGATGCTGGACCAGAAGACGCCAGTGCACAGGCTTTGTGTAGCCAGGACATTGTTGCCATGCCGAGAGGAGGTGCTGGTGAGGCTGCTTAACCCAGCAGACACAGATCACGAATTCCAGACCGGGACGCAGTTAGGGACGTATGAACCTGTGATCACCATAACACCAATTGACCAGACTCATCAGTCGCTGCCGAAACAACACCTGGGGCTCCGGCTGGAAGGTTTAGTGAAGTGGGCGACCGACCACCAGACCGCAGAACAGCTCGAGAAGGTCGACAAGTGCTGAAACGATACCAGCGCGTCTTCAGCCAAGGCAACGGCGACTACGGCTGCACGGACCGAGTGCTCCATTACATCGATACCGGAGACGCCCGGGCTATTGGGGAACAACCTAGACGCGTTCGCTTAGCGAAACAAGCAGCAGCACGGGACATGCTTGAGAATATGAGATCCATGGGAGTGATTGAAGAGTCTGAAAGCCCTTGATGTTCCCCTGCAGTACTGGTGACGAAGAAGAACGGCGAGCTACACCTCTGCGTGGACTACTGTAAGCTGAACGCTGTCACCGGCAGGACTTACACCGGATTGAGGACACCCTGGAACGTTTGCTGGTGCGCAGTGGTTTTCGACCCTGGACCTGAAATCGGGTTACTGGCAGGTGGCTCCAGACACGAGAGATAAGGAGAAAACCTCATTCTCGGCGGACCAAGTGCTTTGGCAGGTCACAGTTATGCCCTTTGGCCTCTGCAACGCACTAGCTAACTTCTAACGCCTCATGAAGTTCGCGATGAGGGTATTCACTTATGACGCCTGCTTGCTATACATGGATGACATCATCATCGTCGGCAAGACCTTCAAAGATCATCTCGACAACCTGAGTAAGGTGCTACAGAAACTGCAGGCGACAAACCTGAAGCTGAACGCGAAGAAGTGCCAGCTCTTTCGCAAGGAAGTCAACTACTTGCGCCACATAGTCTCACCAACCGTAGGGGCCACAGAGCCAGAGAAGACACAGGCCGTGAGAGATTGGCCTCGGTCAAAGGATAAGAGAGAATTGCGCAGTTTCCTGTGGCTGTGCAGTTATTACCGCCATTTCATAAAGTGCTTCTCCAATATCGCCAAGCCCCTCACCCGTCTGACGGAAGAACACCGGCTTAATGTGTGGACGCAGGACGTCGAAGTCGCTTTCTAGGAGCTGAAGAAGATAGTTTACAGTGCTCCTATTTTGGGATTTCCACAACTAGGCGGCGCCTTCATTGTGGACACTAACGCCAGCGAGCATTGCATTGGAGGCGTCCTATCCGAAACCCAGGACGGCCACGAGCGGGTGATAGCTTACTACAGCAAGACGCTGTCCAAGACAGAGAAGAATTACTGCGTTGCCCGGTGAGAACTGCTGACGGTAGTAAAAAACTTGGAGCACTTCCACAAATACCTGTACGGACGGACATTCAACCTGAGGACCGATCATTCCGTTCTCATCTGGCTACTTAGCTTTAAAAACCTGGAAGGCCAGACAGCCCTTTGAGTCCAGAGGCTGCAGGAATACGACTTCACCTCTGAACATTGTAGAGGGAAGGGCCACTGCAACGCAGACGACATGTCCCGAAGACTCTGCCTGGAAGAGTGTGGTCAGTACAGAAGAGTGGAAGAGAAGGAGCATGCCGCAGCAGTCAGAGTGGTCACGGCAGTGCCTGCGGACGGCTGGGATAGCGCAGGTCTGATGAGGGAGCAGCTGGTGGACGCGAACTTGGGGCCTTTCTTGAGGGAAGTGTGGGCAGGGACGAGACCGATCTGGGAGGACATCGCACCCAGAAGCGCTGCGTACAAGTCGTACTGGGCCCAATGGGACTCGCTGAAGATCAGAGAGGGCGTGCTATTCAGGGTATGGGAATCACCCGAAGGGAAGACGCAAAGAAAACAGTTGGTACTTCCCAGAAGGTCCCAGAAGTATTGGAGGAAGTGTACGCCGGTATTTCAGGAAGACATCTGGGAGCAAAACGAATAATCGACAAAGTCTAACAGCGCTACCACTGGCTGAGACAACGAGCAGGTGCTGAGAGATGCTGCCGTCAATGTCAAGTGTGCGTGGCGAGTCGCGGGCCCCAGATTAGGAGCCAGGGTCGCATGCAGCAGTACAACGTCGGAGCGCCTGTCCAACGCATGGTTGTTGACATAGCTGTACCATTCCCAGTGTCCGACCGAGGCAACAAGAACGTCGTGGACTACTTCACCAAGTGGCCGGAGGTGTATGCCATCCCGAACCAGGAAGCGAAGACTATGACAGACTAGTGAAGCAAGTGTTCTGTCGTTTTCGGGTGCCGTTAGAGCTCTACAGTGACGAGAGTACCAATTTTGAGTCTAATATGATGAATCAGGCACTGGAAGGGCTTGGGATGAAGAAGACCCGCACAACAACCCTACACCCGCAGTCGGACGGTGTGGTCAATAGGTACATCAAGACCCTCGAAGAACATCTGAGGAAGGTTGTGACTAGCCATCTGCGAGACTGGGACGTCAAGGTGCCCCTGTTCCCGCTGGCCAACCGCTTGTCGACATACGACACCACTGGGAGGACGCCAGCCATCTTAACTTTCGGCCGAGAGTTACGCCTCCCTTGTGACCTGGCTTTTGGGACCCCCCTGAAGTGAAACAGCCAGCAACCGAGTATGTGGAGAACTAGATGGAGCTTCTACACGACATGTATGAAATAGCTCGTCAGAACATCCAGATGGCGAGTGACCGCATGAATACCCAATACGACAGGCAAGCCAATAGCCAAGGGTTCCAGCAAGGTGACTTGTTCTGGTTGTACCGCCCTACCCGGACCAAGTGACGCTGCCTAAAGCTTCAGCAACCATGGTGGTAAAGTGGATTAACGACGTGATCTACCGCATCCAGAAGGTGCCCCCAGAAAAAATGTTGATGGTACACCTGGATCGCCTGGCCCGCTATGATGGTGCTGTTCGGGACGACCATCCGTGACGAGGGAGCATTGTCGCGATCGCATTGTTGAGGCGAGGCGGCGCGAGGGATGAGTTCAAAGAGACTATCAGTGCACTGCGGAGATAAAAGCTCACCGAAACGTTGGGGGGAAGAAGACGGATTTCTGGAGAGTTGGTCTTTCTTCTAGCACGTCTTTATTGTTTGGGAACATTCCAGATAGTGAGTAAGCTATAAACAAGGAGCCGCTGCCTGCCACTGAGACAGTCGGTAACTGGACGCGTGTGCGTGAACAGCTGTAAAAGTGGAACTCTTTTGTGGTCGATGACCTTGCAAGTTGTATTGTCAGGTTGGGCTGTCAGGTTGCCCGAAATGTGTTTCTGCGGAAATAAAGAGCAAATTCTAGTGTTTGTAAACTGGAATTTTAATTTCACGAACCCACAAATCACAGTATATATTAAAAATTAATCAAGCTACGCATGAAGTGATGTGTAAGAAAGTTAGACTAAGAACTTCAAAAGAGCTAGCTGTATGAAATTTGTCTATAGGGCAAACATAATCTAAAATATACATTAAAACATTTTATATAATATGTAAAGGTTTTAATGTGTGCATATTTCCTTTAATAATAAGAACTAAATTTTAGCTGCTGCATAGAGAATCCCTGCTATAGGAATAACTCCCTTCAACCATATACACTTTCCTTGTGAACATTATGGAGTAATATTTGTGGTAAAGTAGCTAAAGGAATGTACCAGAGTTTGTATTCGTTGACTTGATAGAAAGACTTTGAAATTGGGAAAATACCAATGATTAATGATTATGATATTTCATTGGCAAATGCTGTTTATTACTAAAGGGAAAACTTTATGAAAATCTTCGCCTTGGTAAAGTTAAACAGAAATTTGACATTTGTCATAATTTTGTTTTTAATTAGGCGCAATACTTTTGTTCAAAAATGCTGTTTCTTCGATTCAGGCATTTCAAAATACCTATTTCCTATAAAACACTCTTATTGAAAGTTCGGATGTTTCAGCTACAATAAATAGATATTTTCCCTCTCTACAAAAAGGGACCACGTGTGTTAACGTGTGCCAAAAGGCCGTCACTCCTCCCCTTCTCGTTTGCAGTTTGCAACACACAAGCAAGCGTACACCAGTGGGAGTACCTAGTTTGGTCGTACATTCAGAAAAGTATGCAGCAATGTACTTTCTGTATGTACACAATAATTGATATCAAATTAGTATTCTCCAATCGAAATCTGCTGAAAACAAAGCATACTAAACAACAAAAGGATATACCAGAACCATGACTGGAGATGAAATTGAGGAAGGCCGAACGGGAAGAGATGCAGCATAAGGAAATCAGTATCATCCAAAGATCCACCTGGAGGTGCTTGGTGAAGGATTACTTCTACCTACAACAAGGAAAGCAGTAGGGGGAGGAGGAAGTGGAATAAACTGTTTAAGAACTGATTATTAAATCTCAATTCTAAGAGAAGCAACAAATGAAAGCGGATTACATGTTTTATTTATAGACGCTCTGTAACAGCTGTGGTTAGAATTGAGCAGCGTAAAGCACCCCTTAATTTTGCTCAGATGTGCGATTAAAAATACAGATTTCGATAACCTAATGAAAGCAAGTTTAAGTTGACGTAGTGCTACAAGATTCTTGAGTTATTGTGTAAAATGTAGGGATATAGAAGAACGGAAGGGCCTTTGCAGAGCACTGCACGAAGGCCTCCTGCCCTTTATTCGCATGGACTGCTCGAGTACACAAGATGGTTTCCAAACCGAATACCCGGGATTCCCCAAAGGGACACACTCACAAGAACACGGAGGTGGGTCCTAAGTGAGACTCACGAAATTCAATAGGCCTTAGTGACTGGAAATTATATTACAAAACTCCTAACAAACATTGCATTTTTATGCTAAAATATATTTGGGATACGAACATCGATTAGCCCTATAGTCTACTTATAACTTATGGGCTAACATTATCAGGGACTCAATATGAAAGTTGGCAGTAGAACTAAGCAAAAGGCATGCGCGCAAACAAATAAATCTACACTTCTTTATTCCTTTCTACCTTCTTTCCTTCCTTCCTTCCTTCCTTCCTTCCTTCCATCCTTCCTTCCTTCCTTCCTTCCTTCCTTCCTTCCTTTTATTCTCTCTGTTTCTTTGTTTGTTTCTTAATGGTGCACATACATACCTTAGAGTGGCCGTTTACATCAGTTGTGTATCAAGAAAAGAAAGTTACATTTAATTGTGTAAGACTTCTGACTTTTCGTAAGAACATTTTGCTGCAGTTTTGGGGAACATTTAACAACTTAAGTGTGTGTGAGGTAAGTAACAAAAGCCTGATCTTAGTTGTCACTCACTCAGAATGAACTACCTGGTGCACTTGGCAGAATTAACGCAACTTGTGTCAGGAGTAACATTTGGAAGGCGTGATGGGTCGTGCTACCGACTTGGGCTCGAGTTTCGTCTTTCGCTAACGAGGCAGCAGCATGCCTGAGGGGAGGGAGAGGGTTCTTGTTAGCAAGAGCCATGGAACTAAATTATCTTGCGGACGGATACAAATGTATCACCACACCTGTCACATATACAACACGGGAGCGCGTTGTCGCTTGTTTATTTCCACCTGCGTGAAGTCATGGCCGCCTCTGACTTTCAAAATGACCATTGCGCTACGGCGTGGGTCGTATTTATGTATCAGGTGAACAAGAAACTTCTTTCGGATGTTAAGATAAAACAAAAGCAGCTTGTAAAAGTCTTAACCAGCATCTTTAAGTTTACAGATTATTCGAAATTTAGGTTAAGTTTAAAATAATGCAGCTGTGAAATATTAAAAGTTCAAAATGCTTTTTAGATGAACTTAAAATCGTACCACATATGTAAAAGATAAATATCAAAGCACAAAACTTTAACTATTTGCTTATATTAGTGAGAAAATAGTGGAAATGCACTTGGGGATAGGAGGGAAGTCATCATCCAAAGATACAAATCACTATATAACAAGTCACTCCAAGAAGTAGGAATTACAATATAAGCAGCAACAACATCCTTCGGAACACATATTCAAGAGAACACCAGCCGTAGTCATTAGACCCTGAACATAGCCAACCTAACCACGAACACTGCAATGAAGTTATTGAGAACGATGGTGGCGCTAGTCAGAATGGAGATTACGCCGGAAAAGTATAAAAATCAAAACCGATGAGAATACAATAGTCAAAACAATATTTATGAAACGAATACTAGGAGTAGGAAGAACGTCACAATCTCACTTGGAATGTGAACTGTTGTTAGAGACCTACTTCACAGAAGCTAGATCGTAGCACGAGCTGCCATCCACAGGACCATATCAGGAAGTGTATCAGAGATAGAAACAGGAGGGAAATAGATATCGATTTCTACATTTCAGCCATGCTAAACGACAGCTGGACCCAAGTACGTATCAAGATTCACAATAAATGAGCGTTACAATAAAATAGGTATATACATACAAGAAATTCCATGAACCGGATAAAAAGTGTGTTACGTGAACAAAAGTGCGGGAAATACC
Source organism: Mantis religiosa (assembly GCA_030765055.1). Taxonomy (NCBI): domain Eukaryota; kingdom Metazoa; phylum Arthropoda; class Insecta; order Mantodea; family Mantidae; genus Mantis; species Mantis religiosa. The sequence goes on along the minus strand of JAUKNK010000355.1, from coordinate 1,664,820 downwards.
ACACTCAAGAGTGAAAGAAGAGAATAAAAAATACTGACTTACGTTCTTCCACGTTCACACGGCTGTCTTCGAATTATTTCAAACAAGCCATGTGCAATGCATGAATGGGCGATATAAAATTCAATCATGATAAAACAACGTGCTTTCGTCTTCTTAAGAAGCGGCTTTAAACCGAAAATCCTCCTATGTATATTTTATTGATAAGTATTTACGTACACTCCGGATGTAACCTAGTATATTTAATTCATTAAGTTATTATAATATAAATCGGGCAATTCTCTCCACATATGTTCATTTAAATGAATATAAGAAACTGCATAAATGTTGGATGAGGAAACATTTAGCTTGACAGAAACTGTTCCAGACAGCAGATAATGAGAGATGACTAGTCTTATGAGCAGAGACAGCATTTGTGTAAAATTTCTTTTTAAATGTGTGGAATCCATCTTCAATTTGAAAGGGAATCTGTAGAATTTATACCTTTGTGATTGAAAGGCCATAGTTTTATGTTGCGTTTTTCAATACAAATGCCTATTTTACAAAATAAATACTTTTTTTGTCTTTATTTCATTATTTATCTAATAGTTATGAATTATTACTTTATTAATTATTAAAGATTTCCTTTAGGTACATTTTATTTCAATAATGGTTAGTCCGCGATAATGAACGTTACTTTGTCTTTAAGTTACAGATAACATAGGCATGCTTCATTTAGTTCATTATTAGCTTTGCAACAATGAGTGCTACAGCGGAAATATTTATAGATAATGGAAAGCGTTTGAATTGCCGCTTGGGTTTATTTTAAAAGACAATAATGAGTGCAGTTTAACTTCTGTTTTTCTTTCAGTTTTCATTGCGACGTTGTAGCTAGCATCAACATGCCGAAATTCAGTGTTCCTTTACGCAGTAAATTACAACGTTGCTTTTGCATACGACGTATTTTGTACCGAAGGTAAAGTACTCAAATGCAAAATATGCGAGAAGTCAGTGAACTACGAAAAGAAGTATTTTATATCACAACATATTAGCACAATCAAACACAAAAGTGCACTTTCCGAGGCTACTGGTGAGAAGATTTCTTTGTTTCCAACAGTATTTGCAACACCGAGACCTAAATCCCAATTTACATTCCACTTTTGTAAAGATTTCCTTAGCGCCGGAATCCCTTTATGGAAATTACGGAATCCTAAGTTAAGGTGAGACTGTACGCAAAAATTTATAAAAAAAAATATTTCTGGCTCAGTTAAATAGTTCACAATTTTCTGCACATTTTGGTACAGAACATAGCCATGTTCTATAATTATAAGTATATGAAGTTTAAGAATATACTGACAGCTGTCAATATATTAGCTTACTGTGCATCTATTTACAAAATTTGGAATAAGCATAGAACTGTTTCATCTAGGAGCCTGCGAAAGAGGTTGTTTTTAGAATAATTTTAACGGCGTATATTGGCATGGATATCGTCTTCCTTATTCTATTTTCCTTAGAAGTAATGATTCCCTAGTGTCGTTATTCTGTGACTGTGGTTCGAGTTTTGTTTGTGGGCAACTGTCCCTTTAGTATTTATCTAACTAAAGGTGTGTTGTGTAAGAAGATGACAAAACATAAAGGCGTTTTCAGAAACGTAAGAACAAAGGCAATGGATTCTACAGACAATAGAAGTCAATGAAAATGATACCGAACCATGTAGCAGTCGACCATGTCCAACTCCTCCAAGCGTTTCGAAAAGCAAGTTACAAACAAGTGTAAATGTATATGTAAGTATAAACTTGAAGACTGTACTCAATCTAATATTGTGATAGATTCAGGCATTTTAAGACGAGTGCTAGAAGAAACTGTGTCATGCAGAATATGTACTGGTAAGGTTAGGTTACAAGAAGAATCGAGTGCAAGAAATGGTAAAGGGAATAAATTAAAAATTCTATAGAGTCAATATGAACAATTCAATGCCATGGCCGGGATTTGAACCACGGATCTCCTGGTTTCCGTCCAGTCGCTCTAACGCATTGAGCTACTATGGTCAACGTGCCTTCCTGACATTAAATTCTCCATTTGACTCGTACATTTCCCCGATAAACCACTAGGGGCTCTCGCATTCGAGATACATCGTTTGTGGCGACTTACTATAGTAAGTACTTGAGTCCCAGGCTTCATCATTGTTGACTCTATCAGAAGCCTTGCCTATATACGGCTAGTATGAGGAACTTATTGATTTCCATCAATTAACTAAAATGAAAATTGTATGCCTGAATTGTAGTTCTGAAACTTCATGTTCTTCACAATAATGTGCTAATAGTGACCACTATGAAAACAATGTGAAACTTTTTTATGGGCTAAGATGCATTGACTTGGAGCTGATAAAATATTGTGTGGGGTTATGAACTTACCAAATCTTCTACCAGGTTTTTCAAATATACAACACTTTCAGGAAATAGCCTGCAAAAAGTTGCAGAAAATTCCATAAGATCTGCTGCCAAAGAAGCTGTGTTAATAAATGAAGATAATAAAGATGTTTTAATCAACCTCCAGACTAAATTGCAAGCTATAGTTCTTATTGGAAGCTGTTTTTCTCAAAATTAAAGTTTTTAAACATTTACCCCATTTTCTCAGAAACTATTGGAGGTATGTAGGTATAACTTTTACACATTATAAAAGTAGCTTCAGAAATGCTGTGGATCTACAAACACAGCAATTTAATTAATGAGCTCCATGAAATGGTGCTTTTAATGCTAAAAATCAAGAAAAAATAATGAAAGAGGAATATATTGCCTCAAACTGTAAATACAAGCTTTATTGTAGATCAATAGCTTTTCTAAGAACCAAAAAACATGTTATAAAATTTTCATGTATATGCTGTTAATAGTTTCAGAAAAAACGGGTCATCAAGTTGTATATTTTAACACAGGCGAGATAGGGCGTACCGTCTCACCGTAACTCATATGAAAAACTTGTTGTCTGACAGGAGACAAAAATGACCCAGAGAACTTAAAAAAGTGTTTGGTAGTTATATGCAACGAATAAGGCAGTGCAATACATAGGCCTTTTTAAAAATATTTCATGTTTGTGTTGATTACAACACTGGCATTTTGTTTAAAAAATTGAATTTCTTTAAAATATGACGATAGAGTTACTGAATGCTATAATCAATTAAATAAATATGTTTTTCTAATTGTTCTTTTATTGCCTGTTTTAGTATTTATGTCTTTTTGCCTGCATATTTTAATGATTTATAATGCCTAAATTCCGGTCTTTTCTTATGAGGTACGGGATAAAGATAAGAAGAATACACCTTAGTGTACTAATTTTGTGAAATGCAAAAATCAGAATTGCAAACTTCAGGTGTAAAACCAATTAATTAAAGGACCTGCTGAACGCCTTTAAGAAAACACACACACTACTAAATTCTACTCCTCAAACAGTCAACAGCTCATTTCGAATAGGTCATGAGTAGAATAGAAGAGAGCATTCCAGCGCAGACAAAAAAGGGCAAGATGGCGGTCATGCGTAATCTATGTATTTAGGATATTTTGACAGTGTTTAGTAGACTAGTCAGCCCTCTTAATTTGCTGTAGATCATGATGCTAGGTCTTGAGGTATGATCTGGGGGTTCTAGGGTTAAGAGCTGCAGGTTTTCACAGGTAAGGCTGTTGGTCTGGGAAGTTAATAGCTATAGGATTTAGAGGTTAGGTCTTGAGATAACGTTTGGGACTCTAGGGTTAAGAGTTGCAGGTTTTCTCAGGTAAAGCTGTTGGTCTGGGAGGTTAACAGCTGTAGGATTTAGTGGTTTGGTCTTGAGGTATGATCTGAGGGTCTAGGGTTAAGAGTTGCAGGTTTTCACAGCTATTTTTCACTGTTGGTCTGGTAGGTTGAAAGCTGTAGGATTTAGAGGTTAGGTCTCAAGGTATGATCTAGGGGCTCTAGGGTTAAGAGTTGCAGGTGTTTCACAGGTAAAAGCTTCTGTTCTGGAGATTAATAGCTATAGGCTTCAGAGGTTAGGTCTTGAGGTATGATCTGGGGCTCTAGGGTTAAGAGTTGCAGGTTTTCACAGGTAAGGATGCTGGTCTGGGAGGTTAATAGCTGTAGGATTTAGTGGTTTGGTTTTGAGGTATGATCTGGGGCTCTAGGGTTAAGAGTTGCAGGTTTTCACAGCTAGTTTTCACTGTTGGTCTGGTAGGTTGAAAGCTGTAGGATTTAGAGGTTAGGTCTCAAGGTATGATCTGGGGGGTTCTAGGGTTAAGAGTTGCAGGTGTTTCACAGATAAAAGCTTCTGTTCTGGAGATTAATAGCTATAGGCTTCAGAGGTTAGGTCTTGAGGTATGATCTGGGGCTCTAGGGTTAAGAGTTGCAGGTTTTCACAGGTAAGGCTGCTGGTCTGGGAGGTTAATAGCTGTAGGATTTAGTGGGTTGGTCTTGAGGTATGATCTGGGGCTATAGGGTTAAGAGTTGTAAGGCTCATAGCTAAAGGTTTTTGGTCAGGAGTATACAGGCTGTAGGGTCTTATGGTTATGTTGTATGGGTTGAGGAATTGTGTTATGATTTTGAAGTTCAGGTTGCTAGTCCAGCGGCTAAAGGTTGTTAATCTTGAGGCAAGCCCTACATGTATGCTTTCCTATTTCATCCTATTATAAACTAACCTAACCTAATATACTCCTTTGTTTCTGCCTTCTTTCACAATTCTTTAACCTAATTGTGTTTGCTTTTGCCATCTGTGCTCTTTTCTTAAGCTGCTCTATGTTTACCTCCTCAACCTAACATAAGAATGTTTCTTTTGTCCTCTATCTAACCTATATCTTTTAAGCTCAACTATTTTTTTCATGCTAACTACTTGTATGCATGGTGTAAATTTCTTGAGGCAAGTCGATGTTAGAGCTGCAAGAACTATCTTTACCACTGCTAGAAGTATATATGCTGACTATAGATCTTTTATACAGGACATTTTTTAACCCTTTGTGTAACTGCTTCTGTTTTTTCCTGAACATTGTGGTTTTTTTTCGTTGGTAGCTTCTCCATGATTTCAAGAACTCTATTCCACTTTTATGTTTTGAGGTCTTATGCTTATATCTTAGGCTTCGTGATTAAATCTTTTGATCTGAAAGGCTATGTATATTGGTTGAGGGGCTCGTCCCTTATTGGTCACGTGCTTGTCTTGAGGTATGATCTTAGGGCCTTGGGAGTTAAAGGATGTAGGTTTCATAGCTTAAGCTCGCAGGTCTTGAGGTTAAAGACCGTAGGGCTGGTGGTTAAGTCGTTTGGATTCGAGGTTATATCTATCGGTCTAGTGTTAAAGGCTGTATGATCTAGAGACTACGTGTTGAGGTATGATCTGAGGGCTCTAGGGTTAAGAGCTGTAAGCTTCATATTTGAAGGTTTAAAGCTGTGGGTCCAGAGGTTATGTATTAAGATATGATCCGGGAGCTCTAGGGTTAAGAGCCGTAGTTTTCATAGCTAAAAGGTTGACAGGTACAGATATCGTCGTTTCTGTTAGAGCTATATTTGCAATGCTCTAGATGTACAGTTTTCATACGGTTTTTCATGCAGATTGGTGTCTTCATACTCTTGTGTCTTTTTCAAGCTTTTCCCCATCTGCATCTTGTAATATTTCGTAATGCTGAACCAACTTTCTAATGCTATTTTCAAGCTTTTTCAGATGTTCTGACGTTTTTGTGCATTTCAGGGATACTTTTAGACCAAGTTCAGCTTCTAAAATCATTTTATACTAATTCAAAGGTTTTCAAGGATATTTCAAATTATGAGGTAGTAGGTCCTTTTTTAAATTTACCTATTTAACATTAATTAAGGTGTGTTCAGTTAGCTTATGTAGTGAGGTAGACGCCCCTCGTCTTTTCTCTGGACTTGGGACCAGCGTCAGAATTTGTTTTCTGAACGGTAGACTTAACGCCTTCCTCTGCTCTTATTATTCAGGTTTTTTTCGTGTTTAGATGTCAGCTACGTACCAGAGTTTGTTGTTTCTGGGTATGGAAGTTGGTTTTTCTGCTCTAGGGTTCCTTATTTCACTCACTGTTAACAACACGGTAATGTCCATGGGCATATGTAGATACTCCATCATCTGCAATTACTCTCTTATCATCATGTGGAGATAGGGATATTTTGTTCACTTCCACTGACGTAACATTATGTTGACGGGACATAATTAGGTTCATCGGCGTTCTTATGATTTCTCTGCTTTTAAGACAATCCACATAGTTCTCAAAGGTGATGTACTGTTTGATGGCACTATGCTTTATGCCCTTTATCTTCTTGATTACACCTCCATCGATGTCGAGTGCATACATCTTCGGTCTCAGTCCAACAAAACGATGAATGATTTTTCCATTGGCTTCATCTTTAAATTTTCCCAACACTTTCTTGTTTTTTGTAGAATGACATATGTGGTCGCTAGGATAATCAGCAGTATCCAGATGTTCCAGAAAACCTAACTTATCCTGGTATATATCTCTGGTAGTCACACGGTGGATGAAAGAGTCAGTATCCATGTACATGAGCTTCAGATTTTCAAGTCCGTAATACGGCATTAGCACATCATAATGATATCGATACATCAAGGTCTTTGAGATATCCAGCACACACATCCCAATGTATATAGGCTTGTTGAAGACTATCTCCCGCGACGCCATGTGTACTGCCGCCAGATTAGGCCCATATATAGTTCTATCAATAAATGTAGGCTTAGCAACCAGCTTTTCCAACGTCTTCCAATCGGTAACAAGTCGTATATTCAGTCGGTTTCTGATGTTTTCCATAGTTTTTCCAAACATGGCATTGTTAAAAAGTTTGTAAAGATCCTTCTCGAAATCATTTCTCGATCCCTGTCGTAGCCGGTTATTGAATTCCACATAAGGTTTTAACCAACATGACTGTTGAAATTGTAGCACCCTATGGATTTTAGTCAGTTGTAACCCATGACTAAGGGCCTGCTTCAAGGTCATATAATGCACCACATACTTAGTTCTTGATCCAAGGTGAGGAATTAATTTCTTTATAGAAGAACCCGTAGGCTTGATACACTCAGGCAGGAACGGTAAATCATTATGCAGGACATGGAGTTCTGCAGGATATTGAAGGTCTACTTCTAAAATGTATCCGAGAGGGTCATCTTCTCTTAGTATTTCTAGGTTGATATCTTCAGGAGAAACCCACTTAAAATCCCCAAATGGAAGGGCGTGGCACATTGCCCAACCATATTGGTTATTCGCGTCCTCGTACGTAATATATTGTGAAGGCTTACTTGAGTCATATTCCTTCATGTAGTGGTTGTTCGCCTCTGCATACCGATGAGAAACTTGACATAATCCTCCTCTTATACCTGCTTCAACCATGAGTAGCTGGTCATAATCCTGTAGTAAATCCAGTTCAATTCCTGTGTACAGCAGCATGGCATCCCATGTAAGTCCAGGTGATGTAAAATAATGTGCAGGATCAACTTTATGGGTTTTCAGGGTCTGCTCTCTGAATGTCTCAAACGCATCTGTTAGTAGGAGGACATCCGAAGTTAAGTAGAGATCACTGTAGTCACCTAGCGTTCCAATGTTGAAGTGACTCCATATTGTTTTTGCATGCTCATACTCTGCATCACTAATTTCTTCTTTGTTTAACTTATTGTAGAATGCCTCCCTCGGAGGAATTTGTGTTTCACTCAAAACATCCCATGATGTGACGTAATCGTAGGGGAACACTCCCTTACGGCTCATTAATTTGATCTTCTCTGCTCCAAAGTACTTCAGGGTTTCAGGATATGATGTTAGATTTTTTGCTAGTTTATCCAAGCTGGTACTAAGGAAACGGTAGGTATCTACAAAGCGGAGTTTAATGTCACCAACATACTTGGAAAATGATATGTAACTTTCCTCGGAGCTAGGAATTACTTCTACTCTCTCGCTAGTGAAACCCAACTCTTTAACAATGAAATGAGAGTCATATCCACTCAGGTTATGCATGAAGACAGGAATATAATTAGGTATTTTACAGGTTAGATTACACTGATTATGTAGACTTCCTCGGTATTCACCAGTTATATGGTCATGGTCCCGTACTTTCCAGTTCTCAACGGTAAATTCTTTACCACATAAGTAACACTCTCTAGAGCATTCGAAAGACTTTTGCTGCTCATCTGTTAGTGTTAATGGAGCATAAGTTTTATAAACACTATTAATCTTCTTTGCAAGAGAAGTTACATACTCCATAAACTTCGCCGCTGCATCGTAACCACGATATACGTAGGGTTCAGTAGGAAGATTTGTCTGCTGGCCTTCAATCGAGACCGAGGGTTTGGCATATACACAGAAACTCATAGGGATATGATTCTGATATGGAGCTGTATAAGATGTTTCGGGATTAGAAGAACAGCTATGGTAAGGACTGAGAATGCTTTCAAAGTCAGCATAGATGACATAAGGCAATTTCAGCATCCTTTCAATGTTTTTGAATCTAACGATAGACTTCTCCTTTGTTGGCATAACAATCCTGGCAACTCCGTGCCGATTGCATATTTTTGTATGTTCCTTCAACTTCTGCAAGCCTCCTCGTCCATGCTGATCATCAAAGTGCGTAAAACAACGTTTGCAGGTGTAGATCTTTCCATTACGTTTAGTTTTCTGTTGATGAACAAGTTTTTCAAAATCCTTTATATAGACGTAATGTTGGCGTCCAGCAGCATCACTTAAAAGAAGCAAATCACGATGCTCAGTCAGTTCTTCATCGTTAACTTTCATAGGAAACACTTGATTCTTCTCATCCAGTCCGAAAACATTTATAGATATGTTATTCCCACGTTCAAATTTCGGGATATCACTCAAGCTCGTGGGAAATGAGACGCAGGTAAAGTCATATCTTTCTTGAAGATCCTTATACTTGCTAGTCCGTTGAGGATCCTTTTGAACGAACTTGGCAAGAACAGCATACATAAAACACTTCTCATCATCATAGTTCTGTGTATTTATACAAGCACCTTTAGCTCCAACAGTAGCCGGTAGAGGGATGTAACTGCTTCCTCGTAGTCCATTATTCTTGTTAATTCTAACGCGCACACCATCAACAGCTAATAAAGCCCAGCTGCTTCCTTTAAGTTGACTTTCCTCCATTTCAGTACAAAGTTTCTTGAATTTGCTTTCCAAGATGGCGTTCAAGTCACTTTCTAAAAATATTGCTTGATTTTGTGTTTTAAATGCTTTCTCAGTAGTGTCACCAATGGCATTAACAAACTGACACTCAGCCATGATGTTAATTTTCACACTTTTATGAACTCTTAGCTCCTTCTGAATGGCTTGAATTATCAGCTGTTTTGATTCTTGGAGATATGTGTTCAGGTCTTGGCATGTAGAGCATTGGATGAAATATGATTTCAGTCGATCCTGGAAAGCTGTTTCATATTCTACGACATCATCTTCATCAGGAACCATTAACAGCAATTTATGTTTGGTAGGTTCGATCTTGAGTTTCTTAGCAGCAATTATTCTCTCGCAACGTTCTTGATGCACATCTCTGCGATGTTCAGTACCATAAACGTTAGCACAATGTTTACATTCATAATACTGACCGCAGACCAGCTCGTGTCTCTTTTTATGGTAGTTTTTCAGGAAACTCTTATCACATTTACCACACTTAAATTCTGGAATAGCAGTGTCTAACAGAGCTTCCATTGCTATAGTTTTTGTTATGTGCAGGCTAATTCTCGGGGAATATGTTGCTAAGTAAGTGTCCGATACACCCTTTCAGATCTCTTCACCTTGATAACTTATCAACGCTACTGAAGATGAATTTCACTACAGGAGCTGATCCGCTAAGCTATAAACACACTAGCGTAATTACAACCTAAGCTCAATAAAGCTCCATTTATACAATTAGTGCAGACCTAAAAGAAAACTTCATCATTCCCACCAATACCGGGGTTCGAAGGTGGCGCTCCTATCGGAGAAAACCTAAAAGAAAACTATTATCTTGCTACCACAGGGGTTCGAAGATGGTTCTACTATTGGAGAAAACCTAAAAGAAAACTATTAATTTTCCAGTTTTCGATTATTCTACTATACAATTCACATGTGAGAAAAAATTAGACAAATTAAAATTGAAAAAGGAAATAAATAACTAGATTTGAAGATAACATTTAGACAATTCAAACGAGTATAAACACGACTAAGCTACGCCTTCTAGTTTTAAAGTTACATTAGGAGCTTACATTGCCACCCGTAGAAACCTCTCCGTCATCTTCAACCACGTGCTCTTGATTCTTTTCACACATATCTTAACCTAGCAGTTATATTTTCCTCAAGTTCATCTATTGCACTGTTTAACTCATCTAAGGGGCGTCCTTAGGCTCCTTCACTTCATCCTCAACCTCGTGTTCTTGATTCCTTTAGATCCATCTTTAACCTAGTTATGTTTTTGCTATGGACATCATTTCTCTTTTCTTAAGTTCAATTATTTCATCCATCTTGTTATGTTGAGTCTTTTGCTTATATCTTAAACTTTGTGATTAAGTCTTTTGATTTGAAAGTCTATGTATATTGCTTGAGGTCCTCATCCCTTTTGGTCATGGGACAGGTCATGATATATGATCTTATGGGTTGAGCTTGTCAACACACCTAAAACATTAATATTCAGAGTTATTTAAATTATCCTGCTGAGATTCGAACCATGATCGTAAAGTGTAAATCACCAGTTCAACAGCAAATCAGCCCTAAGGTATGAATGAACACGCTATTTCATTGCGTTACCATTATTAGTTCAAGAGTTATTTAAGATTCAATTTATTTCGACTGAACCGGTAATCGAACCATGGATCACTAGGATACGGAGCCTTAAAACATTCACAGCATACGTAAATAAAAATACCTACGGTTTACGCCGCTATTCTAAGTGTAATAGCTCGCAAAATAGATCACAATTACGGAATTTGATGAACGCCGGGAATCGAACCAAGGATCTTCTCCGCTAAAACATAATAGGATGTGATTAACCGCAAAAAGTATCGCCATATAAAGTTAATTTCACCACTCTAGACACATTGGTTACAGAGATATTCAGATTAACTGATCCAGGAATTGAACCAGGGAACCTCGAACTATACATTGTCAGCATATGATTAACAATGAAGTTAATGTTTATTTCAGTGCTCTAGTTCTATTGGTCACAGAGATATTCAAATTAAACGATTTAGGACTCGAACCGAGGATACAAGGTATACGGTATAAACCCAGCAGATACCACTTAACTATATAAAATTTATAAAGTTTGTTAGAACCCGATCACATAATTAGTTTCAGAGTTATAACGGTATTAAGAGTGCTCACTTGCGCGAGAGTCGAACTCAGGATTGGGACAATTTACCTACCTGCCCTCAGGCGTGATAGATAGAAACGGTGGTGGTTAGCTCGTTGTTGCACTAAAAGCAGTAGGGGATAAATATATTTAGTTTCCTGAGGCAATTCAAGGTTAATTAGGAAGTAAACATGTTTACTTACTGGATGGCATTGACAGGCGTTGCGTCATATGTCTAGACATAGAGCCGCCTGGATGACCTTGAATCTGTGTTTGAAAGGACATTTATCCCCTACTGCTTTTAGTGCAACAACGAGCTAACCACCACCGTTTCTATCTATCACGCCTGAGGGCAGGTAGGTAAATTGTCCCAATCCTGAGTTCGACTCTCGCGCAAGTGAGCACTCTTAATACCGTTATAACTCTGAAACTAATTATGTGATCGGGTTCTAACAAACTTTATAAATTTTATATAGTTAAGTGGTATCTGCTGGGTTTATACCGTATACCTGGAATCCTCGGTTCGAGTCCTAAATCGTTTAATTTGAATATCTCTGTGACCAATAGAACTAGAGCACTGAAATAAACATTAACTTCATTGTTAATCATATGCTGACAATGTATAGTTCGAGGTTCCCTGGTTCGATTCCTGGATCAGTTAATCTGAATATCTCTGTAACCAATGTGTCTAGAGTGGTGAAATTAACTTTATAAGGCGATACTTTTTGCGGTTAATCACATCCTATTATGTTTTAGCGGAGAAGATCCTTGGTTCGATTCCCGGCGTTCATCAAATTCCGTAATTGTGATCTATTTTGCGAGCTATTACACTTAGAATAGCGGCGTAAACCGTAGGTATTTTTATTTACGTATGCTGTGAATGTTTTATGGCTCCGTATCCTAGTGATCCATGGTTCGATTACCGGTTCAGTCGAAATAAATTGAATCTTAAATAACTCTTGAACTAATAATGGTAACGCAATGAAATAGCGTGTTCATTCATACCTTAGGGCTGATTTGCTGTTGAACTGGTGATTTACACTTTACGATCATGGTTCGAATCTCAGCAGGATAATTTAAATAACTCTGAATATTAATGTTTTAGGTGTGTTGACAAGCTCAACCCATAAGATCATATATCATGACCTGTCCCATGACCAAAAGGGATAAGGACCTCAAGCAATATACATAGACTTTCAAATCAAAAGACTTAATCACAAAGTTTAAGATATAAGCAAAAGACTCAACATAACAAGATGGATGAAATAATTGAACTTAAGAAAAGAGAAATGATGTCCATAGCAAAAGCATAACTAGGTTAAAGATGGATCTAAAGGAATCAAGAACACGAGGTTGAGGATGAAGTGGAGGAGCCTAAGGACGCCCCTTAGATGAGTTAAACAGTGCAATAGATAAACTTGAGGAAAATATAACTGCTAGGTTAAGATATGTGTGAAAAGAATCAAGAGCACGTGGTTGAAGATGACGGAGAGGTGTCTACGGGTGGCAATGTAAGCTCCTAATGTAACTTTAAAACTAGAAGGCGTAGCTTAGTCGTGTTTATACTCGTTTGAATTGTCTCAATGTTATCTTCAAATCTAGTTATTTATTTCCTTTTTCAATTTTAATTTGTCTAATTTTTTCTCACATGTGAATTGTATAGTAGAATAATCGAAAACTGGAAAATTAATAGTTTTCTTTTAGGTTTTCTCCAATAGTAGAACCATCTTCGAACCCCTGTGGTAGCAAGATAATAGTTTTCTTTTAGGTTTTCTCCGATAGGAGCGCCACCTTCGAACCCCGGTATTGGTGGGAATGATGAAGTTTTCTTTTAGGTCTGCACTAATTGTATAAATGGAGCTTTATTGAGCTTAGGTTGTAATTACGCTAGTGTGTTTATAGCTTAGCGGATCAGCTCCTGCAGTGAAATTCATCTTCAGTAGCGTTGATAAGTTATCAAGGTGAAGAGATCTGAAAGGGTGTATCGGACACTTACTTAGCAACATATTCCCCGAGAATTAGCCTGCACATAACAAAAACTATAGCAATGGAAGCTCTGTTAGACACTGCTATTCCAGAATTTAAGTGTGGTAAATGTGATAAGAGTTTCCTGAAAAACTACCATAAAAAGAGACACGAGCTGGTCTGCGGTCAGTATTATGAATGTAAACATTGTGCTAACGTTTATGGTACTGAACATCGCAGAGATGTGCATCAAGAACGTTGCGAGAGAATAATTGCTGCTAAGAAACTCAAGATCGAACCTACCAAACATAAATTGCTGTTAATGGTTCCTGATGAAGATGATGTCGTAGAATATGAAACAGCTTTCCAGGATCGACTGAAATCATATTTCATCCAATGCTCTACATGCCAAGACCTGAACACATATCTCCAAGAATCAAAACAGCTGATAATTCAAGCCATTCAGAAGGAGCTAAGAGTTCATAAAAGTGTGAAAATTAACATCATGGCTGAGTGTCAGTTTGTTAATGCCATTGGTGACACTACTGAGAAAGCATTTAAAACACAAAATCAAGCAATATTTTTAGAAAGTGACTTGAACGCCATCTTGGAAAGCAAATTCAAGAAACTTTGTACTGAAATGGAGGAAAGTCAACTTAAAGGAAGCAGCTGGGCTTTATTAGCTGTTGATGGTGTGCGCGTTAGAATTAACAAGAATAATGGACTACGAGGAAGCAGTTACATCCCTCTACCGGCTACTGTTGGAGCTAAAGGTGCTTGTATAAATACACAGAACTATGATGATGAGAAGTGTTTTATGTATGCTGTTCTTGCCAAGTTCGTTCAAAAGGATCCTCAACGGACTAGCAAGTATAAGGATCTTCAAGAAAGATATGACTTTACCTGCGTCTCATTTCCCACGAGCTTGAGTGATATCCCGAAATTTGAACGTGGGAATAACATATCTATAAATGTTTTCGGACTGGATGAGAAGAATCAAGTGTTTCCTATGAAAGTTAACGATGAAGAACTGACTGAGCATCGTGATTTGCTTCTTTTAAGTGATGCTGCTGGACGCCAACATTACGTCTATATAAAGGATTTTGAAAAACTTGTTCATCAACAGAAAACTAAACGTAATGGAAAGATCTACACCTGCAAACGTTGTTTTACGCACTTTGATGATCAGCATGGACGAGGAGGCTTGCAGAAGTTGAAGGAACATACAAAAATATGCAATCGGCACGGAGTTGCCAGGATTGTTATGCCAACAAAGGAGAAGTCTATCGTTAGATTCAAAAACATTGAAAGGATGCTGAAATTGCCTTATGTCATCTATGCTGACTTTGAAAGCATTCTCAGTCCTTACCATAGCTGTTCTTCTAATCCCGAAACATCTTATACAGCTCCATATCAGAATCATATCCCTATGAGTTTCTGTGTATATGCCAAACCCTCGGTCTCGATTGAAGGCCAGCAGACAAATCTTCCTACTGAACCCTACGTATATCGTGGTTACGATGCAGCGGCGAAGTTTATGGAGTATGTAACTTCTCTTGCAAAGAAGATTAATAGTGTTTATAAAACTTATGCTCCATTAACACTAACAGATGAGCAGCAAAAGTCTTTCGAATGCTCTAGAGAGTGTTACTTATGTGGTAAAGAATTTACCGTTGAGAACTGGAAAGTACGGGACCATGACCATATAACTGGTGAATACCGAGGAAGTCTACATAATCAGTGTAATCTAACCTGTAAAATACCTAATTATATTCCTGTCTTCATGCATAACCTGAGTGGATATGACTCTCATTTCATTGTTAAAGAGTTGGGTTTCACTAGCGAGAGAGTAGAAGTAATTCCTAGCTCCGAGGAAAGTTACATATCATTTTCCAAGTATGTTGGTGACATTAAACTCCGCTTTGTAGATACCTACCGTTTCCTTAGTACCAGCTTGGATAAACTAGCAAAAAATCTAACATCATATCCTGAAACCCTGAAGTACTTTGGAGCAGAGAAGATCAAATTAATGAGCCGTAAGGGAGTGTTCCCCTACGATTACGTCACATCATGGGATGTTTTGAGTGAAACACAAATTCCTCCGAGGGAGGCATTCTACAATAAGTTAAACAAAGAAGAAATTAGTGATGCAGAGTATGAGCATGCAAAAACAATATGGAGTCACTTCAACATTGGAACGCTAGGTGACTACAGTGATCTCTACTTAACTTCGGATGTCCTCCTACTAACAGATGTGTTTGAGACATTCAGAGAGCAGACCCTGAAAACCCATAAAGTTGATCCTGCACATTATTTTACATCACCTGGACTTACATGGGATGCCATGCTGCTGTACACAGGAATTGAACTGGATTTACTACAGGATTATGACCAGCTACTCATGGTTGAAGCAGGTATAAGAGGAGGATTATGTCAAGTTTCTCATCGGTATGCAGAGGCGAACAACCACTACATGAAGGAATATGACTCAAGTAAGCCTTCACAATATATTACGTACGAGGACGCGAATAACCAATATGGTTGGGCAATGTGCCACGCCCTTCCATTTGGGGATTTTAAGTGGGTTTCTCCTGAAGATATCAACCTAGAAATACTAAGAGAAGATGACCCTCTCGGATACATTTTAGAAGTAGACCTTCAATATCCTGCAGAACTCCATGACCTGCATAATGATTTACCGTTCCTGCCTGAGTGTATCAAGCCTACGGGTTCTTCTATAAAGAAATTAATTCCTCACCTTGGATCAAGAACTAAGTATGTGGTGCATTATATGACCTTGAAGCAGGCCCTTAGTCATGGGTTACAACTGACTAAAATCCATAGGGTGCTACAATTTCAACAGTCATGTTGGTTAAAACCTTATGTGGAATTCAATAACCGGCTACGACAGGGATCGAGAAATGATTTCGAGAAGGATCTTTAAAATTTTTTAACAATGCCATGTTTGGAAAAACTATGGAAAACATCAGAAACCGACTGAATATACGACTTGTTACCGATTGGAAGACGTTGGAAAAGCTGGTTGCTAAGCCTACATTTATTGATAGAACTATATATGGGCCTAATCTGGCGGCAGTACACATGGCGTCGCGGGAGATAGTCTTCAACAAGCCTATATACATTGGGATGTGTGTGCTGGATATCTCAAAGACCTTGATGTATCGATATCATTATGATGTGCTAATGCCGTATTACGGACTTGAAAATCTGAAGCTCATGTACATGGATACTGACTCTTTCATCCATCGTGTGACTACCAGAGATATATACCAGGATAAGTTAGGTTTTCTGGAACATCTGGATACTGCTGATTATCCTAGCGACCACATATGTCATTCTACAAAAAACAAGAAAGTGTTGGGAAAATTTAAAGATGAAGCCAATGGAAAAATCATTCATCGTTTTGTTGGACTGAGACCGAAGATGTATGCACTCGACATCGATGGAGGTGTAATCAAGAAGATAAAGGGCATAAAGCATAGTGCCATCAAACAGTACATCACCTTTGAGAACTATGTGGATTGTCTTAAAAGCAGAGAAATCATAAGAACGCCGATGAACCTAATTATGTCCCGTCAACATAATGTTACGTCAGTGGAAGTGAACAAAATATCCCTATCTCCACATGATGATAAGAGAGTAATTGCAGATGATGGAGTATCTACATATGCCCATGGACATTACCGTGTTGTTAACAGTGAGTGAAATAAGGAACCCTAGAGCAGAAAAACCAACTTCCATACCCAGAAACAACAAACTCTGGTACGTAGCTGACATCTAAACACGAAAAAAACCTGAATAATAAGAGCAGAGGAAGGCGTTAAGTCTACCGTTCAGAAAACAAATTCTGACGCTGGTCCCAAGTCCAGAGGAAAGACGAGGGGCGTCTACCTCACTACATAAGCTAACTGAACACACCTTAATTAATGTTAAATAGGTAAATTTAAAAAAGGACCTACTACCTCATAATTTGAAATATCCTTGAAAACCTTTGAATTAGTATAAAATGATTTTAGAAGCTGAACTTGGTCTAAAAGAATCCCTGAAATGCACAAAAACGTCAGAACATCTGAAAAAGCTTGAAAATAGCATTAGAAAGTTGGTTCAGCATTACGAAATATTACAAGATGCAGATGGGGAAAAGCTTGAAAAAGACACAAGAGTATGAAGACACCAATCTGCATGAAAAACCGTATGAAAACTGTACATCTAGACCATTGCAAATATAGCTCTAACAGAAACGACGATATCTGTACCTGTCAACCTTTTAGCTATGAAAACTACGGCTCTTAACCCTAGAGCTCCCGGATCATATCTTAATACATAACCTCTGGACCCACAGCTTTAAACCTTCAAATATGAAGCTTACAGCTCTTAACCCTAGAGCCCTCAGATCATACCTCAACACGTAGTCTCTAGATCATACAGCCTTTAACACTAGACCGATAGATATAACCTCGAATCCAAACGACTTAACCACCAGCCCTACGGTCTTTAACCTCAAGACCTGCGAGCTTAAGCTATGAAACCTACATCCTTTAACTCCCAAGGCCCTAAGATCATACCTCAAGACAAGCACGTGACCAATAAGGGACGAGCCCCTCAACCAATATACATAGCCTTTCAGATCAAAAGATTTAATCACGAAGCCTAAGATATAAGCATAAGACCTCAAAACATAAAAGTGGAATAGAGTTCTTGAAATCATGGAGAAGCTACCAACGAAAAAAAACCCACAATGTTCAGGAAAAAACAGAAGCAGTTACACAAAGGGTTAAAAAATGTCCTGTATAAAAGATCTATAGTCAGCATATATACTTCTAGCAGTGGTAAAGATAGTTCTTGCAGCTCTAACATCGACTTGCCTCAAGAAATTTACACCATGCATACAAGTAGTTAGCATGAAAAAAATAGTTGAGCTTAAAAGATATAGGTTAGATAGAGGACAAAAGAAACATTCTTATGTTAGGTTGAGGAGGTAAACATAGAGCAGCTTAAGAAAAGAGCACAGATGGCAAAAGCAAACACAATTAGGTTAAAGAATTGTGAAAGAAGGCAGAAACAAAGGAGTATATTAGGTTAGGTTAGTTTATAATAGGATGAAATAGGAAAGCATACATGTAGGGCTTGCCTCAAGATTAACAACCTTTAGCCGCTGGACTAGCAACCTGAACTTCAAAATCATAACACAATTCCTCAACCCATACAACATAACCATAAGACCCTACAGCCTGTATACTCCTGACCAAAAACCTTTAGCTATGAGCCTTACAACTCTTAACCCTATAGCCCCAGATCATACCTCAAGACCAACCCACTAAATCCTACAGCTATTAACCTCCCAGACCAGCAGCCTTACCTGTGAAAACCTGCAACTCTTAACCCTAGAGCCCCAGATCATACCTCAAGACCTAACCTCTGAAGCCTATAGCTATTAATCTCCAGAACAGAAGCTTTTATCTGTGAAACACCTGCAACTCTTAACCCTAGAACCCCCCAGATCATACCTTGAGACCTAACCTCTAAATCCTACAGCTTTCAACCTACCAGACCAACAGTGAAAACTAGCTGTGAAAACCTGCAACTCTTAACCCTAGAGCCCCAGATCATACCTCAAAACCAAACCACTAAATCCTACAGCTATTAACCTCCCAGACCAGCATCCTTACCTGTGAAAACCTGCAACTCTTAACCCTAGAGCCCCAGATCATACCTCAAGACCTAACCTCTGAAGCCTATAGCTATTAATCTCCAGAACAGAAGCTTTTACCTGTGAAACACCTGCAACTCTTAACCCTAGAGCCCCTAGATCATACCTTGAGACCTAACCTCTAAATCCTACAGCTTTCAACCTACCAGACCAACAGTGAAAAACAGCTGTGAAAACCTGCAACTCTTAACCCTAGACCCTCAGATCATACCTCAAGACCAAACCACTAAATCCTACAGCTGTTAACCTCCCAGACCAACAGCTTTACCTGAGAAAACCTGCAACTCTTAACCCTAGAGTCCCAAACGTTATCTCAAGACCTAACCTCTAAATCCTATAGCTATTAACTTCCCAGACCAACAGCCTTACCTGTGAAAACCTGCAGCTCTTAACCCTAGAACCCCCAGATCATACCTCAAGACCTAGCATCATGATCTACAGCAAATTAAGAGGGCTGACTAGTCTACTAAACACTGTCAAAATATCCTAAATACATAGATTACGCATGACCGCCATCTTGCCCTTTTTTGTCTGCGCTGGAATGCTCTCTTCTATTCTACTGTCATGTATTATACCAGTTGTATTATCTCATGTATTGTCTCAGCCAAGTTAGCTGATGCATGCTTTTACCCCACTCACGCATAATTCACCACTGTAGCAGCCAGCAGGACGTTCATCAAGGACCATATCAGAAGTGTCACAACTAGGAACACGTTATCAACATTACAGAAACCGACATGGTAGAGGAAGTAAAAATGTTTAAATTCATAAATCTAGATCCTAATTGAAACGAACCCCACATTTCTAATATTAACACTGCTGCAGGCATAGTCTATTAAACCTGTTCCTTTTATGCATATTAGTACGTACAGAAATAACATTTATTAAAATGCAGTACGCATAATTTGACTCACGTATACCTATGCGTAGTCGTTATAGAGTTTGGATTTTGAATGAAGTTCGTGATCTCTGCTTTTGTGTATAATTAGATGATTTCAATTTAAAGGACAAGTTATTTAAATTAATACCTTTGTAAAACTGACAAACAAGATCGGCATGCACTTAAAAAGAAACAAAATACTGGCGCACCGCTATACACAAATTAAAGACTGTACCATACAACAGGTGCACGAGTTTTTCGTACGTGCCAGACGATTGACACGCTAGCTTCCTTTGCTCCAGCGATCACGTACTAACGTTTTGGAACAATCTGCACGAGTAACCTCTTGTTGAAACACATAATGGCTCCAGATGCAAACAGGGTGTTTAACTCGTCCAAGTGAAAGCTATAAACATGGAAATGTCACGTACTTCGGATGTAGGAATAATTCTGGGCAATAAAGTTGATTAACTTAAGATGATTAACTTAAAAATATGAAACCATTTATACTTTTATTTAAGTACACTGGACGTATCGGTGGACGTTTGGAACTATCTACGTATCTGGAGTGCAATTACTTTTCTATGGGTTTCGTACATTAAGTGAGTTCTCTCACACATACCTGTCAGTCCGGGTGGCTTAGTTTGTTGGGTGCTGGCATGCAGATCTTAAGGTCACGGGTTCAAACCCGGCCCAAACTTATCATGTTTAATTGTGGACAGACCGATGTAGATACATTTACTGGCACGTAAAAGACCTCCAGCGGGTTGAAATTCCGGCACATTAACGGCGCTAATATGACAGCAACGTTAACAAAAATTAATTTCACATACACACGCACACACACGCATATTCACGCTGTCGTTCACCTTTCCGGAAATAGAGCGCTGATAGCCACGTAATTGATCGCCCTTTACATCTATCTATCCTATGCTTCAAGACACTGAATAGGATAAAGCATATTCTTGGCTAGATAAAGATACCCACCTCTTAGCCAGGAGTCAAACTCGGAACCTCACTCACAGAAGGTGCGTGCTCTAAAAACTCTAAATGTTAAAGGAGCTTAAAGACACGTTTTTGCCTCAAATACATAACACACCTCAGTCACAGGCTATGCCTAACTCACTGTATCGTTCATGTGCATGGATTTATCTTGTTAAAAGACCTAAAATCTTTCCCATAAATTTATGTTAAGGATTTTATTTTGTTTTATTTCTTCCTAATGATCAGCCAGAAACACTAATTTTAAAATGTAAATATAATGTGAGATACACCCATTTAATTTCACTTCTCTCTCCCATTTAATTTAGCGTTCTCTTGTAGGTCTCTCGTTTCTTCGGTCGTCGAAGCGAAGATCTTTCGTCTTTCGCTACATTCACCTATGTTGTAGCTGAAGAGGCCCTATGATCTCATACTCCGACGTGTAGATAAGGATTATCTGCTAATGGTTATGAGTTTGGTGTGGTGGTACGAGAAGGAATTGAGGTTTTCCTCAGGGTTCTTTATAAAATAAACCCCTATAACCCTTTTGTATCGTCGCTCCTAGCTACATAGATGTCTGTGAGTTTTCATTAAGTTATGAGCCTCTCGCTGAATGTAAGTACACTTGCTCGAAGCTTTAAAACATTTAACTTAACAGGTAAATACCTATTAACATATCTTTGATGCACCTCGCGCATCATGTAAATTATATATCTCCAGTTGATGCTGCTGTTGGATACTAATTCAACCTGCCCGAGATTTTGCCACACTGCCTCAATTTCAACCCAACCCACACCCTTTTTCAATTTTTGGAAGCCTTCAAATTTTCATTTTCTAAGCTCTCGCTACAGCAAGGGAAGCCCAAAACATTTATTGCCCACGCTAAGGGTAGCAAAAGATCTGAGGGAATTTTCCGGCTATTCCTCAACCGAAGACTAGCATATCGTGCGTAACTATCCCTACATTTATTGATAATAAGTATCGAGGTTTATATCATTTTATACAAATGTCTACAATTACTAGGAGCAAAGCTACAGATATTCGTTATTGAACAATAGTTATATGTTAATAACTCATTAATTAATAATATCTAAGAGTTCATTTTATAAAAAATGAGCAGGTGAAATTGCGTTACACTTTTCACTTTCCTTCATCCTGGTTGGCCATTTTGTGGTTGTAATTGTCAGTGGTAGTCCTGGCGTTACATGCCAAGGACTGTGCTCTCTGCAAACCTTCGTCCTACGATAAGTCGCGGGACTCCCAGTGTGATGTGTAACACGCAAGGAGGGGAGCACCGGTTGTAACGGCTGCCACTGGGGAGTTTGAATCTCATATTGTTTGGGACCATGAACTGACCTTTTGGGTCCTCTAGGTCTGGCCATCTGTAGTATTCTCTCACCTTACTCTTTCCTTCAGGGGAAGGAAGCAGTGTGTGTGTGCCAAGTACACAGTATATATACCGCGTGGCGCAACTGCCCCGTCTTTGGCGTACAAAAGACATACCTTCGTGCGTTAGAATAGTTGCAGAACACCAAGGGAAGACAGAATAAATTCACGGCAGTGGCGTAGCGAACGACCCTCTTCAAGTTTCACCGAAGTGGTACGATGAGAAGCACTTCCCATAACTACACTAACGAGTGTATTCTATGATATGAGAACAGCAGAGTGTAAACAAGGAAAATATACTATAATGTATTCAACTTAAATGACAGACTCTTTATTTCCTAGAGAATAGGCTCACTTCTTGGATCGATAAATGATTGAAAAGTATTTGTATGACCTGTTCAAATTCACCCATAGCTACTTATTACATTCTGCTCACGATAGCTATTACCTAGCGTTACGAAATCTACGCATTGGAAAGCGCCATCAGATGAACCACCCAAGCATGAGAGTTGTTTGCTGTCTACTACTACTACTACTACTACTACTACTACTACTACTACTACTACTACTACTACTACTACTACATTATTATTATTATTATTATTATTATTATTATTATTATTATTATTATTATTATTATTATTATTATTATTATTATTATTATTATTATTATTATTATTATTATTATTATTATTATTATTATTATTATTATTATTATTATTATTATTATTATTATTATTATTATTATTATTATTATTATTATTATTATTATTATTATTATTATTATTATTATTATTATTATTATTATTATTATTATTATTATTATTATTATTATTATTATTATTATTATTATTATTATTATTATTATTATTATTATTATTATTATTATTATTATTATTATTATTATTATTATTATTATTATTATTATTATTATTATTATTATTATTATTATTATTATTATTATTATTATTATTATTATTATTATTATTATTATTATTATTATTATTATTATTATTATTATTATTATTATTATTATTATTATTATTATTATTATTATTATTATTATTATTATTATTATTATTATTGTTGTTGTTGTTGTTGTTGTTGTTGTTTGCGCCATTATCGTCATTTGTTCCGGCGGGCGCCTGAATATTTCACTTGGCGCCGGTTATGCGGCCAGCTGGTCATGTGACTCGCCAGCGCGCAAGAAAATGGTCTTCTTCTTCCGTTTTAGTTACAGACATGTTGAGACATGTGATGTGCCTCGTTGTGTGGATGCGTGCAGCGGTTGTTGCAATGAAAAAACGGTTTTAGTTTATCTCAAATATTAAATGTATTGTTGTCTTCCTCATGATTATTCACATAAGAAATGTAGCGTGTGCAATAAATTTATTTAGTGATATGAATACAGCTCTATAGAGTACAGTCCACAAAATCAGTTTCCTTGATTTCTGCTAAAATCAAGGTGGTCCTCCGCATTAAATTAAGCACGACACGAACATTGGTCCTTCACGGGTGGATATTTATTGTGCAACGCAACAGTTTCTTCTGCATGGATGTACATCAGTGGGTCCCAGGACGCCAGGCATCGGGATCTACGCAGCAGATGATCAGCATTTCATTCGCAACGACGCAGAAGCCTGCATCGCAACACATTTCAGGTCAGAACATTCCTTTTCTTTCTTTCTCTCCTTTAAGCAAGTCTCATAACCATTCAATATGGAGCAGGATTTGAAAGCTCTTGTCAAAAGAAGGGGAATAATCAAAAGAAAATTTACCTTTGTTCGAAAACTTCTTGATGAATTACCAGAACAGGTCAACATTTTCATATTGAGAGCTAATTTCGATAACTTAAGTGAAACTTGGGACAAATATGAAGCTATTTAGACCCAAATTGAAACTTTTGTGGAAGCGGAAACTGAATTAGATATGCATGCAGAACACGAGGAGGAAACAAGAAACAGTTACATCGAATTGAAGGCTAGCTTAGCTGAATTAATGCAGGATCATGAACAGCAAGAAAATGGTTCTGGACATTCGCAGCACACAGTGCAGTAGCAATCGTCACAAGCAGCTAAAGCTATCAAACTGCCTGTGATACAATTACCTAAATTTGAGGGTGAAGTCACTCATTTCAAACATTTCTATGACACATTTAAAAGCTTAGTGGTAAACAACCAAGCTTTAGATGCTATTCAGAAATATCATTACTTACTTTCCTCTCTCAAGGGACAAGCTCATTCACTAATACAGAACATACCTGTCACTAGTGAAAATTTTGATGTAGCATGGGAGCTCATATGCTCACGCTATAACAATACAAGACTAATAGCTACAGCTCATATAAAAAATGTATTAGCACTACCAGTAATGCATAAGGAAACAGTAAATGAACTACGTACCTTGCTCAACCATTTTCAAAATAACTTGAATGCCATTGAAGCATTAAAACTTGAAGTGCCTTTGCATGAAATCATTTTAATGCAACTCCTCCTAGAACATTTGTCTGACACCACACGCAGAGAATGGGAGAGTAAAATAGATTCTCAAAACTTCTCTTCTTTGAAGGATCTTATGCAATTTTTAGAAGCAAGAGCACACTCTTTTGAATTGCTTGTTAACACTGCATGTAACAAGACGGTAGTTAAGCCTAAGACTGATTTGCACTCTGCTAAGCCCAACAGCAGAGACAGTAAACACTCTTACTTATCCGCGAGTGAACGTGTATGTCCATTTTGTCAGTGCAATCACATGCTACATAATTGTGATGACTTCAAAAACCTTAATGTGCTTAAGCGTTGGACTTTCATTAAATCCAAGCGCCTTTGTGCCAATTGCCTTGCTCCTAATCACATATCAAGTAAATGTAATCGTGCCTCATACTGCAATTGTGGCTCCTCCACTCACAGCAAGTTGCTTCATGATAGTAACAGAGAAAATGCTTCACGTGCAACTTCATCTAGTCCTGTAAATGATTCTACTAGAACAATTGACGCACCATCTAGCTACTGTTCTTTTAAATCAAAATCCACACAGCAGGTTTTGCTTGCCACCGCACTAGTGCAAGTGGAAGACAGATATGGCAATCTCATACAATGTAGAGCACTCCTCGACTCTGCCAGTCAATCCAATTTCATAACTGCAGATCTTGCGAAGCGCTTACAGCTTAACAAGGTGACAGCTGATACGCCTATCAATGGTATAAATGGCACCATTTCTACGGCCACTCACCATGTTCAGGTCAATCTGAAATCTATGGTACATGATTTTAAGACTAAAATTGAATGTCTAGTACTTCCTCGTATAACAGGAAAACTACCTTCCACACATATCAATTTGTGCAACTGGAATATTCCTTCTAGCATTCCATTAGCAGATCCTAGGTTCAACAGAAAGTTGACATCCTAATCGGAAGTTCCTTATTCTTCGAGTTATTGCATGGGAAAACCTTAAAGAAACAAGGACATTCTATACTAGCCAGCACAGCCCTCGGTTGGATAATATCAGGCCCTATTCCAAGGTCATCATACAAGTACAAGGCTAAGTCTTCGCCTCAGCATAATTTCTTCATCAGCACTGATAACCTTGACACACAGTTAAGACGTTTCTGGGATTTGGAAGAATTTCCTCAGCATGTTCTTACTAAGGAGGAAAAGGAGTGTGAAGAATACTATGTAATAACAACCACTCGTAATGCCGATGGTAGCTTTACAGTTCGTCTACCCGTCAAGGAGGACAAAAATCACTTAGGTGAATCTAGACAGCAAGCCATCAATCGCTTTATGCACTTAGAACGACGTCTCCAAAACGACATCACACTTAAAGAAGATTACACTCAATTTCTCTCTGAATATGTATCCATGGGGCACATGAAGCAAGTGTCACCACCAAAGGAAGGCGAACCTTGTTACTATCTTCCGCATCATGCAGTTTTCAAACCTTTGTCTACTACTACTCGCACCAGCGTTGTACTTGATGCATCTGCGCAGTCATCTTCAGGACTATCCTTGAATGATGTGCTGAAGTTGGGTCCTACTATTCAGGATGACCTTATCTCCATAATTTTACGCTTCAGAACTTATCGCTATGCATTCTCAGCTGACATTTCTAAGATGTACAGGCGAGTGAAAATGCATCCTGATGATCAAGATCTCCAAAGAATAGTATGGCGAGAAAACAAAGATGAACCTATAATGGACTACGCTCTTAATACAGTCACATATGGTACCAAACCTGCATCCTTTTTGGCCATAAGGACTTTGCATCAACTAACTTCAGAGGAAGAGGCTAAACATCCACTAGCTTCTCAAGCTATCCGTGAATCCTTCTACGTAGATGATTGCTTATGTGGTCTACAGAAAAAAATGATCTACAGAAAGCTTTACATATTCAGATGCAGCTGCTTCAGATGTTAGACAGTGGTGGATTCCCACTTAGGAAATGGTGTTCTAATCATGAAGATATTTTAAAATCCATTCCAACGGAACACAGAGAGACACAACTTCCACTTTCATTGGATAGCAGTGAAGATGCGCATGCTCTTGGTCTCCTCTGGCATCCTGGAACAGATCAATTCCAGATACAAGACAATCCATCTCTTCAGGATAATCTAAATTCTAGCTACACCAAACGAAGCATACTTTCTGTCATATCATCTGTTTTTGATCCTTTAGGCCTAGTGAGTCCTATTGTCATAAATGCCAAGATGTTTCTACAATCTCTTTGGTTGGAAAAACTCGGTTGGGATGAATTGATACCATCTCACCTCCTCCAAAAATGGCGAAATTTCTGCGAGACATTGTCCATCATTCATGCTATACGTATTCCAAGACACGTCCTAATCACAGGTACATTAAGGGACATACAAATACATGGGTTTTGCGATGCCTCAGAAAAGGCTTATGGTGCCTGTATTTATCTTCGTTCTATTAACAGCTGCAATGAGTTGAAAACCAGACTTCTTTGCTCCAAATCCAAGGTTGCACCATTAAAGAAACAAACCATTCCTCGGCTCGAACTTTGTGGTGCTTTACTACTCGCTAAACTTTACAAGGTTGTAGCTAACCTTAAGCTGCAGACTTCACAGAACTATCTATGGACGGACTCTATGATTGTTCTAGCATGGATTAAATCCAACCCACACAAATGGAAGACTTTTGTAGCCAACAGAGTTTCACAAATACAAGAGTTATCAGAAACTGCTGCTTGGCGATATGTAGCTACTCAAAATAATCCAGCAGATCTCATTTCGAGAGGAGTTTCAACTGAACCTCTTGCCTCAAATGACTTGTGGTAGAAAGGTCCTGGTTGGATCTCACAACCCTTTGCATCTTGGCCAGAACAACCCAAACGATTAGATATTAAAGATGCCACTGAGCAACGCACTACTGCATGCTTGATGGTCACTACAGAAAGTGATGATATCATTTCTCGTATTTCAAAATTGTTACGCCTGCAGAGAGTGACAGCATACATGCTGAGATTTGCATTCAAGTGTAGAAACAGCAACACGAGACGGCAAGGTCCTCTCTCAGCACTTGAGCTTCAACAGTCATTGCACTGCTGCATTAAGCTTGCTCAACGATCAGCTTATATCACAGAGTTAACAGAACTTAATGATAAAGGACACGTTCCTACTAAAAGCTCATTGAAATCTTTGCATCCATTTGTCGACAATGAAGGTTTACTCCGAGTAGGGGGAAGAATTGACAAGGCTGAAATTCCCTTCAAGTCAAGACATCAGCTCATCTTACCTCCTAAGCATCATCTTACCAAGCTAATTATTGAAAGTGAACATGTTAACTTTGCACGCTTCCAATCAGCTACTTACCCCTTCTCTTCGACAACGGTATTGGATACCGAGAATAGGAGAAACTCTTAAGTCAGTCCTACACAAGCGCCTGCCGTGCTTCAAACACAAGGCCAAGGGAGCTCAACAATTAATGGGCAATCTACATACCTACAGAGTGACTCCAGCGAGACCCTTCCTACGAGTTGCAGTTGACTACGCTGGTCCATTCTTGCTACGTTATGGCTCGCCTCGCAGCAAGAGTAAGATGAAGGCCTACATAGATATCTTTGTCTGTTTATCCACAAAAGCAATTCACATTGAGTTGGTTTCAGACATGACTTCTGATGCTTTTGTTGCTGCCTTACGAAGGCTTACAGCTAGACGAGTATTGTGTAAAGAGATCCTAAGTGACAATGGCACAAATTTTGTAGGTGCTAACAACAAACTTAGAGAACTTAGACTACTTTTGCAATCTCGCAAGCACCAAGAGATTGTACAAGACTACGCTGCATCTAATGAATGCACATGGTATTTTATACCACCCAGCTCACCCCACTTTGGAGGATTACATGAGGCTGCAGTGAAATCTATGAAATATCATCTTCGTAGAGTAATGGGTACACAAGTACTGACGTATGAACAATTAAACACATTACTAATTCAAATTGAGGCTTACTTGAACTGCCGTCCATTGCTACGCCTTACTGATGATCCTTTTGATACTTCCTACCTTTCTCCAGGTCATTTCCTCATTGGAGAACCATTAACTTCCATACCATCACCTTGTTCTGACAATCTGAATCAGTTACAGAAATGGCAACAGCTCCAAGATCGTCTACAACATCTGTGGCGGTGGTCAACCGACTATCTACATTCACTCCAGCAGAGGCAAAAGTGGTCCAGTTCCAGTGAAAATCTTAAGGCAGACACCATGGTCCTGCTAATGGAAGACAATTCATCTCCTCTGCATTGGGAACTTGGAATCATCACTGAGACTCATCCTTGTGGTGATGGTTTAGTGCGGGTAGCTACAGTGCGAACTTCTAAGGGTGAATATAGGCGTCCCACTGTGAAACTGTGTCCTCTGCCAGTTCAAGAGCAACAGTGATATTTTTCAAAGTGTGCCTTTATTAAATTAAAAAACTGTTCAGTTTTTTGGGCCCCAGTATGTTTGCGCCATTATCGTCATTTGTTCCGGTGGGCGCATGAATATTTCACTTGGCGCCGGTTATGCGGTCAGCTGGTCATGTGACTCGCCAGCGCGCAAGAAAATAGTCTTCTTCTTCTGTTTTAGTTACAGACATGTTGAGACATGTGATGTGCTTCGTTGTGTGGATGCGTGCAGCGGTTGTTGCAATGAAAAAACGGTTTTAGTTTATCTCAAATATTAAATGTATTGTTGTCTTCATGATCATTCACATAAGAAATGTAGCGTGTGCAATAAATTTATCTAGTGATATGAATACAGCTCTATCGGGTACAGTCCACAAAATCAGTTTTCTTGATTTCTGCTAAAATCAAGGTGGTCCTCCGCATTAAATTAAGCACGACACGAACAATTATTATTATTATTATTATTATTATTATTATTATTATTATTATTATTATTATTATTATTATTATTATTATTATTATTATTATTATTATTATTATTATTATTATTATTATTATTATTATTATTATTATTATTATTATTATTATTATTATTATTATTATTATTATTATTATTATTATTATTATTATTATTATTATTATTATTATTATTATTATTATTATTATTATTATTATTATTATTATTATTATTATTATTATTATTATTATTATTATTATTATTATTATTATTATTATTATTATTATTATTATTATTATTATTATTATTATTATTATTATTATTATTATTATTATTATTATTATTATTATTATTATTATTATTATTATTATTATTATTATTATTATTATTATTATTATTATTATTATTATTATTATTATTATTATTATTATTATTATTATTATTATTATTAATTTTATTATTATTATTATTATTATTATTATTATTATTATTATTATTATTATTATTATTATTATTATTATTATTATTATTATATTGCACTGTTATGTAAGAACTGGCCGTTGGATTTGTTTTTATTCGTGGTTAACGATTCCTACATTTAGTTAAAAATGCATCCAACAATCTCATCTTTCTTCATTATTCAAGTTCATTCTGATAGGAGGTTTCCATTCAAAACAGAATATATCCGAAAAATCTACCACCCCCGTTTCTCCACCCACCTGAGGGTGGGCCACCTGAAACCTACATGATTATTTGTGTGCCAAATTACTGCTTTACACCAAAGCGTTCAGTTCCCGCGGCCGACATTCCTGACTTTAGGATTTTTCTTGTCACTAAACGAACGCCCCATTTTGCATTCGTTCATCTCATTCTCTATTCGGCTTTTCTAGAAACAAGTATCAGCGAAATAGACGGTGCTGATGCGCTGCGAATGTTGGTGCTCTGGAAATAATGTTCGGCTGAGAAGGCAAGGTGATCGACCAACCGCCCTTTCAGAGGGGCTAGTTTTAATCAGTCGGACCTGTTTGGCTAGTGGTGGGCTCTCAATGGTCATCTGGAACTTTTTTTTTGTCTCGAACTCGGGACCTTTTGAACGTGAGGCAGACATGCTTCCATCTACGCTACCGAGGCGGGCTCGTGGAACTCATTCGGGATATAGAAACTAACTATGACTTTTTGGAACTCACCGTGTCGCCTGCAATAGGTTCTGGCCACTTGCAGAGTACTTTCAACTAAACCATCCTCCTGTAGCCTAATGCGCAATAAACTCTCGGCCGCTGTGTTGGAATCCACGCTATGATAGACAGAAAGGATAAGCCAAAGAGCAGCAAAGTGTGACTGAATATTTTATGGAATGTAAGTAAAGTGTGTAGCGGGTATCGTTTGCATCACTATGCTGCGCC
Source organism: Mantis religiosa (assembly GCA_030765055.1). NCBI lineage: Eukaryota > Metazoa > Arthropoda > Insecta > Mantodea > Mantidae > Mantis > Mantis religiosa. The sequence continues at coordinate 1,633,836 of JAUKNK010000355.1, read as the reverse complement.
AATTTGAAGCTGTGATTTCTGTTTCGATGCTGCTCCAAGTTGAAGCTGTAATATTTTCTTCGCACTTTATTAGCAAAGAAATCTGTCTCAGGATATGTGCGGGTGTATATTATTTAAAGAAAGGAATTGACTTTGAAACTTTTTATAAACAGTATTCACTTTAACTGAGAATTTGCGATCAATGGAAACTACCATATACCTTAGTGTCCGGGGTTAAAGTATATGTCCTATATCACATGCTTCTACCATTGAGACAAGAATGAAGTCCAATCTATCTACAAGCTACGTCTTCTCCCACCAGCGATCCGACCAGAAGTGTCAACACTGTGCCCAGAATGTGCTATTAACGTTCAAAACTCTCCAATTAATCTGCCTCTTTTGGTAATGATCCTAAGACTTCTACTATTAACTTCTAATCCGATTTTGCCACCTCATTTCTACCTCTCTGAAATATGTTGCTTTACATCCTAAATCTCTCTATAGGTAAATATCTAAGAAATCCCATATAATATTCCAAGAATCCCAAGCTAGTCTGCCTTAACCTGGCAGCTTTGGATACTTCCAACCCTTACTAAGATAACTATCCGAAATAGTTCTACGCAATTTGCTTGAAAACCAGCCGCTGCTAATTGCCGTATTTAATGTCATTTTACCCGAGCCAGACTGTACTCATAACCTATTGCCAAACCTATCACCCCTTAACACTTAACCCCGTCTCGGTAGCGTTGATCGTAGCGTGTCTGCCAGAGGTTCAAGAAGACGCGAGTTAGAACCTAGGTCAGGGTGAGTTACCTGGATAAGATTTTCTCCGGGATTTTCTCTCATTCTGAAAGAAGTGTTGGGTATCTCTATGCTCTATGGACCCTGGGCTTATTTGAGCATATTTTCACCCATTTCATTCATCGTCTGATATGAGAACGTAAATGAATGAATGAATGAATGAATGAATGAATGAATGAATGAATGAATGAATGAATGAATGAATGAATGAATGAATGAATGAATGAATGAATGAATGAATGAATGAATGAATGAATGAATGAATGAATGAATGAATGAATAGGCAAGTAGGCAGGCAAGCAGGGCGGGCGGGCGGACGGGTGGGCGGTACCCTAGCTCAGGTCCCTATGGAGTTGACATGGTGTATAGGAGAATGTTTTGTGCAACTGTCTGTTTAGTGCTCAAAGTTTTATGTCAAAATGCACAAGCTAGCTCCATGGTAAAGTGTGAGGCTTGCATTAAGCAGATCTTGAGTATAAAAGACCACTTAAGTTTGCTATACTTCTCTTTATTGTTTTCTTAGCGTAAATTTACGACACGGCACCACCGGCTTTACTTCCCTTCCTGTAAAAGCCATACTAAGTCGTTTACGTCCGAAAAAAAGTCCATCGCCTATCCCTAAGTTCCAACTTTTTTTTTTTTTTTTTTTTTTTTTTTTTTTTTTTTTTTTTGGTACGTGCCGAACAGAATGCAGCGGATACTATTCTTCTTCCTACAGTTAGTCCTTCCAAGCATCAAGCACAACACTGGCTGCTTAAAACTACAACTCTCAAAAACTAATTTTGTGAAAAAGCCTCTAAATCTTTTGAAAATATATTATGACAGTGTTTCTTGAATGAAATGCGTTTTGAAGGAGTAAACTGTTCCTTGTTATTTCTGTTGCAAGAGCATTTCCATCTTGTTTATTAAATACTTAGCAGTAAGCAATTGTGACATTTACGGAACTTAGTCATTAAACTGATTTTGGGAGACCAGGGTTTTCACTATCACTTCACATGTAACCAACGTGCTGCGAATTAAGCCACCATTTCTGTGTTAAATTATCATATTACAACACATTTAATATTTCCTGGCATTTCAGTTGAGTTTCTAAAAGCGTTTTGCCCATGCAACATTACATGTTCACATTTCATTAATTTCATTTATGAATGTGTCGCATTGTTTTTAACATGCTTAATGCTATTTAATTCTGTCTCCCACTTCTAATCTAGAAATATTATCTTTTCCTGATTTGCTGCGATGCATATTTTCATACCGACAGAGAAGTCTGATATGTTTTTAGGTTGGCGGCAATGCAGTCGTAATTGCCGCTATAAACGCACGGCTTGATTTACTTCAGTGGCTTTTGCCTTTGCATATTTTAATTTAGTTTTTACTGCTGCTGTTGCTATTGCTTTCATTGGAATGACAGCCTGTATTTCATGCAGTGTGCTATAGTTAGTGCTGATTATAGATTTAGATTGTTTAACGCAGAAAGCAGAAGAAAACTTGCATCATTATTTTTCCTGATTACGTACGAGTATAATAAAATAATTTATATGATAACAGTGCAGAAGAGATTATATGCCTCAAGATTCTTAAGACGGTATACGAAGACGGTCGGAATTTAGAGAAGATATCGAAGATGTTACCAGGCTTGTAGCTGAGTAGCAGTGGCACGTCTTGGATATGGACAGAAAATTTCTATTTTCCAATTCTGGATACTTTTCTTTCTTTTTCTTCAATTTATATGCCTTAATTAACTTCTGGTATTAGAATTGGGATTAGTACTGAAGAGACTCGGCCCCAAAACCCGTGGTTTATTGTAGCTAAGCCCCAAGTGGGACATCCTCGGGAGAAGGACAAGGCGAGAGGAGACAGAGGGGGCCGACACAAGGCGCCACGACAGTGCAGAGGACAGTCCCTATTATTTACCAGTTGGAAACTCCCCGGCAGTCCAGCACAACCGTCATCCCAGCCGCCGTGGTCCAGAAACGTCCCACCAGGTCGTCCTGGAGACTGTAAACCGTCCTACCAAAGGAGGCAGTTTTACTTTGAGCATATCATCCTGCCACGCTCTGTCGAGAGCCCCACAAACACTTCTATCCTGAAAGAGACCACCAGATGAGAGATGATATGCAATAATAATGCAGATGAAATGGTGGAACAGGGATGTAATTAACCTACCCATCATCCTCCTGGTGACTAGGGAAAACTCCAGAAAAAATCCATGGGTCAGATAGATCGGCCACGGCAGTCAAACCCGGGCCTCACGAATGTGGGTCACAGACGAAACTGGCTGAACCATCCTGCTCTGTTTTATTAATTAAGGTAATATCGGCTGTTTTCTCTGGAACAGTTGCTCATTGGCAATGATGTTCAGTGTTTACTATTGAGTTTCGATCATTGGGTTTTAGGGTTGTCTTTAAATTCACTCTTTCTCTCCACATAAACATTAAGGCTCTTTTTCATACAGCCAGAGACATGCTGCTGCCCAAAACCAGATCTTGTGTGGGTGACCAGAGATAACAAGTGCACAGTACTACTGTACTAGTTACATACACAATACTTACTTATCCAACGGGATGCTTCAGGTGGTAACGTCTGTGGCTCGCGTTTGGGCGGTCATGGGTGCGAATTCAGTAGCCGACTTTCTTGGGCATGTGTACTTTTTGAGCGGGGGTTGTAGTTCCACGGATCGCTAGGTGACTGCTGATAACAATATCAGCAACATTCAAATTTCCCGTCTCTCCTTTTCACTTAATATTCTGTTTGGCTATTTCCAAGTGTCAACGGGAGTTTCGGTGTGCATGGCAGGAAATTCACTGAGCCCAGGGTCCTCCAAGGGATGTGTAAGCCCGTAAGGAGTAGAGACGGTTGTATGAGCCACCACCGGAGAGTTTAAATCTGTAACACTTGGGATCGTTCCCACTGCTGTCGTCTGTCCTTGGATCCGGTATCATCTCCCTTTCTCCTGCCATAGGGGAATATACACAGTGAGCTCATGTTGTCATAGTACAGTATAACCTCGCTTATCTAAGTACTGTGCATAATACATTACAGTACAGTCCTGCTTATTTATGTATTTACATAATAAGTTACAGTACAATCTCTTCTTTTCAATTTACGTTTTTTTTAGGTTAAGTAATGTCGGACGATGTATGAAATGAGTAAAGTGATGCCCAAATAAGCCAAGGGTCCATAGAGCTTAGAGTTATATGACATTCAACTTTCAGAATAAGGGAAACACCCCGGATAAAATCTTATCCAGATAGCTTACCCTTACCGAGATTCAACCTCGTGACGTGAGGCAGATATGCTACCACGTAGGTCATTTGGTGTGTCTATTTTGCAAAATTTAAAACTTATCAAAATTATTTCAAAAGGGGCATTTCACAGTACAATCATGTTTATTGTACACTATACCAATACATAACAATTTATCCTTGCTTATCCATGTGCTGAACATACTACATTACAGTTATGTAATCTTTATCTGATATAAATGAGTCAGCAGAATGTCGAATGAGAAGATAATGGGGAAATGTTAGAAACTTTATAGGTCAAACTATGTTTATAATTTGCCAAGAGAGATACCTCAGGCTCCGATTCGCAAGGTACAGGGCAGTACATTCTATCATAGGCCATTAGCTCTATTTCTTAGTTAGCAAGATGATTTCTCTTCAATCGTGAATATATTTTCCCTGATTGCTTACCATTTTGCTTCCCCAGTTCTTCTCGGCTCTGCTAGGGGACAGTCTTCTTTGAGCCACATAATTTACATCGTTCCTTCCAGTTCCGCTTTCTCCGAGTAGTCCGAAGGTGTGATCCCGTCTGTGTGACTTGACTTCCTGCGACATATAGCCTCCCGTAATTCATTCAATGCAGTCGATTCTCTGGGGACTGATACCCACAACACTATTCATCTTGGGGTCGATAAATGGTATAAATTGGTTTCATTTGTGTTTTCCGTTTCCTATCATCGCCTAGAAGCTTCTTCCTTAATTGGGCAGTTAATGCATTGCTTTTCTTTCTCTTTCTTTTCTTTCTTATTTTTCGGCAATGTCACATAAGTTAAGGTACCAAGTGAAACCTAATTAGTTTCATGTGGCAGCACGTATTTACAATTGTACAGTCAATTTTATGTTAAATTGCGTACATGGTAAACCAGAAGGACTACTCAATTCTCGAAATTTCGGCGAATTTTCCCAAAGGCTTGGTGATGAAGAGAAAAAATATGCTAAATTTATGTAGGTCTTTAAATAAATTGAAATAGCAGAGAACAATTCAAACTATTTTGATAGTAAATGATACAAGTTTTAGTGAATACCTAAATCACATTTGTAATAATTAATATATTTTCTTATTCTCAGACTTATTATAAGGTACAGGAATTCACTAATATGTGAATTGTTATTATGAAATATATTTAATTGGAACAATTAGAAGATAAGGTTACTGACTTTATTTCTGCATCTTGCAATGGGTAGAGTGCCATTTACCAAATCAACATTTTCTGCTTGATATGTATTGGATATTTGAGTTACTGAAAATAAACCAAGCTACAGGCTCCGTTCGATTCCTCTTGACCCCTGCTTCAAACGTGGAGTTTTCTTCGTTTTTTCCTGATAGGCGAAACTGAGGTCCTTTCTTACCTAAATTTCTTTCCGTTTCATTTCTTTCTCATCTTTCAGATGGGCTTCTAGGTTTAGCGACATATAGTGTTGCCGGAAGAGTATTCTCCGTTTTCACTGGGGGGGCTGCTTGGTCGACATATCGTTTAAGGTTCTTCTCTAGGCAGTTTTATCAGTAGGACGGGTCTTCAGACCTCGATTTCTTAGGGACCTCCTTAGATCTCTATGGCCTGTGTGCGTGCTGTGGTTCCTTCACTACATCACTTCTTATTAGATGATTGTAAACACAATAGGGCTACTAAGGTTACAGTATGAGAGATGTCCCCCTCATTTGTGTAATGTTGAAGCTTAAAGCCTAAGTGAAAATAGGTTTCCTGAAGTTAAAAAGGTAACAGTTGCCGAGAGAGAATCACGTGAAAGTTAACCTTTCGCAAATTATTAGCATAAATTAAGGTTTAGCACACAGTCCAGGAATAAATGGGAAATTCATAGTAAACCTTTTATAAATAGTGATTTTTAACTGAGCTATGTTTGCATAGGTGATGAGAGGGGGATACCTCGTGCATGTACATAGATTTGTTGTGGCTATAACTCTGCAAAAGAAAGTGATGACCTGAAGAAAACCACAGGAAACTGCGAGCTACAGGAAGACAAGCCTTACAGAGACACAGAAGCCTTTAAAACATACAGGCTCGAAGATACCTCTCATAATTGGAGCTACATCGAAACGACCCAATGACCAGACAGCCCTCTGGTGTCCATGAAGAGTACATGAAAGAGTACTCGTGAATCCAAAAGCATGAACAAACGCAGATGCGTCATTTGCCCAGCACCATCGCACGCCACGAAACAAAAAGTCACATCTGAAAGATTAGATGCAACAGAATGAAATGAAACCGTGGTATATGGGAATCTTACCCAGCATTCACCTACGGAGCAGACAAAACGCAAAGTACAAGATCAGAGTTGGGAATTCAACCGGTAACTTCTAAGTATGAGCCCATAACCGAAGCCATCTTGCTCAATGAATGATTGCATAATTTATTAAGTTAAATGAATGAAAATAAAAGGGTTGAGCCCTTTCAGTCCCTTGCATGTAGACCGCATATTGGACCCATTGTGCCCCTCTTACTGGAGTGATTTATTCATGTCCCGTGGCCTCCAAAAAGGACAGGATAAGTCTTGGATGAGCATTCCTTATATCATTTGGTCTCAGTTTGTCTGAGCCCAGAATAAAGTGCCTAAGTGCAACAAGTGCTTCACATTCACACAAAATATGCAGAGAACACATCCTCTCCACCGGTGCATGTAGAATCTGCACTAAGCTTCATCACATGCAGGTGTCTCTTTAGGGTGTTGTGCCCTATCAACAGGCCAACAACACTTCTAAGTTGTACCAGATTGAACGTTAGCAGAACCCTGCTGTTCTTCTTGCTAGGTCCCTCGATCATAGATCGAACCTGCCTAGCCCTGGTAAGATTACGCCATGAAGTGCCATGTTGAAGTGATACCCAATCAAGGATCACATCTGGCCCTTCTCGGTGTAATACCAAGGACAGGTTCTGTACCAATAAAATTTATTAAGTTACGATATGCATATCCTTTTGCTGGAAGGGTACGTTTAAAGTCTTGACTGTATTTTAGCATACTTTATTGTTAGAACGTCAACGTTTGCAGAACTTTTACTTTCCTAAAAGCAAAATTGTTATTATAAAAACATAACAAAATGAAAGGATTAAGTGTTTGATGTAACTGCTTCCTTTCTGCAGAGGTAATTTTTCGTCGCTATCGTTTTCCCTTAAATGAAGCTAGTGATATATAATCACAAGTCATGCCGATTTTTCATTTAAGGATTACGTTCGGTAATCGATTACTTCCATTATGTACATTGTGGGTGATAATGTTGGAAGTCACGCGCACGGTTTATGAACGGAAATTGTGTGAGAGTAAATTAAAGAGCTGACAAATGAAGTGCTGGCAGAAGAGAAGGCAATTCAAAGCGCCGGAGACACCGACAGTGTTCTGGGGGTACCGCCCTGTCGTAGTAAAGAAAAGAACGCATTTATACCGCTGACAAGTCACGGGGCGGAGCCCCTCGGCAGTTATCATCTGGTGACAAAATGTTCCGCATTCAATAACACGCGACAGATAAATAAGTAAATAGATAAATTGCTAAGTGCAGTAATAGCAGGGTACAAAGCGCGTGCTGCATTATTTTATGCTGCTAAATGTGTACGTGAGGAACAAGTGAGAGAAAACTAGCTTTCGTCACGATCACTTACAGTTGAATAATAGGTTGACGCCTTTAGTTCATGCAACAACCACCTCACACATGCAGACCAATTCTGTTAAATATTTGTTTCTGTGCTCTCCTTTTTAACTCATTTATGGGAATTTTATTGAGTCATACTCCTTATTAAATAACATCTGACATGTTATATTCACATGACTTTCTCTACTCATTATAGTTTCCTTTTCTGTAGATTCTACAAATCCATAGCAATATGGTTCCGCATCGAGCAGGATGGTTCAGGCGGTTTCGTCTGTGGCCCGCATTCGGAAGGTCCAAGTTCACTTCCCGTTGCCGGCTTACCTGACCTATGGGCTTCTTAGGTGTCGCCAGGTTAATTACATCCTCCGAATTTTGTTTCCCTTGATTTCATCTCCATTATCATTTCACATCCTCTGTCATCTGGTGGTCTCTTTAAGTGTCGGTGGGAGTCTTGGTGCTGATGGCAGGATGACCATGCTCCCGGGAAAGGCTGCCTCCTTCGATAGGACGGTCTCGGTCTGATAGGCCACCGAGGGTGGGATATCGGTTGTACTAGCCTGTCGGGGTCAATAGTAGGTCAATAGTATTGACGCTTTATTTGCGCAGTCGTGATTCCTCTATCTCCTCTAGCCTCATCCTTAATCTCGGGATGCCCCACTTGCGGCATAGACACATACATCAAGCCTGGTCGACGTAGCAAATCCCCTCCTATCCCATCCTATCCCAAGACGTTTCCACGGTAACAAGTAAGGCTCGATTTCAGGAGGTCGCGGGTTTGATTCCATCGATCGTCCACTCCACCTAGTGGTTGGTCGGTGAATGCTGGGACGGTTCCTCGTCTAGAACTGTTTCTTTTTAATAATTTCGATCTTATTTCGCTTCCTTCTTATCTCTTTTGGTTTCGTGGCTAACGTCTGAGCCGAATGCTTTCTCGAAATAATGAGTGTGTCCTGAGGGGGATACTAGAGGGCTGCTTGGTCGGCGGATAGTTCGTTGCCCTCTCTAGGAAGCTCGGGCAGTGGGATGTCTCCTAGAGTCTCTATGGTCTGTCTGCCTCTAAGCCCCCTGTGGTACTTTAACCTCCCGTAGGGGAGGGGATCCGTCCCCTTCAGCTGCCGTGGTGCGGGCGCTGCGGAACCTTAGCACTCGTTGTACCTCTGACGTTACTAGAGGAACCTCGGGCCGAACATCTGAGCCTCTCCTTCTGGGAGTTGTTCGGATTGGGTTGGTCTCGAGGGGGCAGTGTGTTCCTGATACTCGTGGGAATCGGGTACGTCTTCGGACGGAGTTGAGGGAAGCTATTAATTCTCCCGGGTACTAGCCTGCAAAGCTAGTAGAAGGTGTGCTAGATCGCCAGGCGGCCCCACCGAGGTCATATCGGTAGCCTTCACCTTTGGTGTTGGCGCGCGCAAGTGGCGTATCCACTTCCATCCCGTCTTGTGTCCTAGGACCAGATGGGGGGGGCCTTGTTTGTTACCCAGGTCTTGTCCCATGGAAAGCCCCACGGAGGACGCCGAGCGCCCTTTGGGACAGCTCGGATAACTCCCTGGTTGTAAGAGGTCCGGGTCTTGTTCCTACGGGTTCAAGACTAATGGGAGTAGAACCTTTGGACTCAAACTGTGGTACTTTAACCATATCACATTCTTCTGGGTGTTGATATCCAGGGGCTAGGTGTCTCCTTATGTTGTATTACTTACATTTTCTATGCACTAATATTTTCCATATACTTCATATAATTGGCCTTTAGAGAAATATTTACGTTACAATGTAAATAGCGACATCTCAGTTCTGGTGTTTAAGTGCGGGTTTCTATAATCACCAAAATTAGCGAACAGTAACAGAACTTAAAGACACAATTATTTTAAAATTCAAACCAATAACAATAGCTATCTGGTAAATCGTTTAGTGCTACAAAAGGCTTATTTGATATAAATTGAGTGTCTTAAAGGTTCTAAATTTTTGTGTACTATTCTTTGTCTTCATCTTTAGTAAAAAGATACTGCTCTTCGGTTTATTAAATTTTGTTTATAGCTATGCACACATTAAGGGAAAAACATATTTACATGAAATTCGGCCCCTAGTGTTGTGATCAATTACATTGCCTGAAATTCAGAGAACACACTATATTGATCACACATACAACTTGTTGTGAACATACTACTTGTTGCAACTTGAGATTCTTTGTCCAACTGTCAGACAGCATACTTCTGAGTTGTAGGAAAGCGTGAAAGAATGTAGTGTGTGTAGTACTTAGTATAGAAATGTGCAGCAGTTTGTTGTGTTGGAGTATTATCTTCAATGTTAAATACATATTTGAAAGATAGGAAGGAGTTATTTGTGATACTAAACCACAACAGAAATAATAATTTTTGTCGTTATTTCTTATAAGAAACGAATATTTCTGTTATTATTTTCACATAAGATAGCGTAATCAGATAAAACAGCGTAATCTACATCTAAACTGGAATAAAAAAGGAAGATACCGTACGGTTTTCAAGGTAAATAAATATTGATTCTGTTATTTACTCAATGGCTAGCTGAAGATGATGACTTCCTTTCAAATGTAAGAATCGCTTCCGATGAAAATGATGAAGTGGATCCTCAGAAAATGGCATGCTAATCTTTAGATGAATGAAATATGCTTGTCCTCCTGCTGATGATGCTGAAGATGGTGCAAGTAACAATGTCTTGGACAAGCAAGCAGTAAAACTGCTAACATTTTACTGCAAATATTGTATTATGGGGTAAAAATTGTCTAGCAAAACAAAATGCCTGTACATATCTAAGTGACATTTATATGAGGTCATCAGGGGGCATAATACCTTACACCCCCAAAGATAACTGGAATATAGTTATTCCTCGAGCCACTGTAGATGAAATTATGATATGCGCCAACCTAAACGTAAGAAGGGCTTCTAAGCCAGGTAAAATAAACTGGCATAATGTAACAATAAATGAAACGTTGGTCTTCTGGGACATCTTGCTTCATAAGGGACCAGATAAAATTTATGATGTGAGACGGTGGGTTGGCTGTTGCGACTCGGGGATTACCTGTGATTGCAGGCTCGACGTTGGTGTCTCAGGTTCCGGCGTCTCTTTCTCGGTGGATTCTTCTTTTTTAACCTGGCTAGGATTAACTCATTGGAGAGATAAGGATCTTTGCTTATGGGGTAAGTGGTAACGTTGATCAGGTTGAGGAGAGAGGTGGTGGTGATAATACTGATATAAATCTCGCCAATGTACTACTGTTGATTACTTTGTTCACTTTTACTTATCATCAAAGCATACGCTGGAAATGTTCCTGAAAAGTTGATGTATTGCTTACCAAAATATTGAATTTCGAGGAATTTAAAAATGTATAATCTTTACTCTTTGTGTCAGCACGAACTGATTAAACGTAATACATTTCTATTTCTTCGAAATGTCACTTAACTGCAATGGCACACTGACTTTTCACGAATCACAATTATTACTTTTGCGCGAATATACTTCCTCAATGACGTGGATTTTACTGGCTGACCCTTTAAAGTGGGACTGGCTTTGACGATTTCATTAGATGACAAAGAGAACAAGGGAGGCTAGTTTAAAAACTTGCTGCCACCTATTTCCTGAATAGGGAAAATATAGAACAATGCAGAAAGATGATACCCAAAATTAAAGTTTAGGCAGATAAACAACTACCTTCATTTAGGGGCCGTTGTGGAATTGTGCAATATAAGTAAAAAATATCTAAAAATTAACTATCCAAAGTATTATGAATGTGGGAAGGTGAAACTCGTGCAGGAAGAGAACCAAGAGAGCCACTCCAAACATGTGTGGGCTTTACTAAAGTTAATACTACTGGCACAACCAGAAATATTATTGTAGATAACTATTTTTACAAGCCTACCATTGGCAAAACATTTTTAATGAAACCTTAACTCTTGTGAGAATAATGAGAATGAATAAAAGAGAAATTCCAAAAGAGATGAAGCTAAATAAAAGTAGAGAAATAAACTCACGTCTACGTTTATTTACGAAATAAATGGGAATATTTAGTATTACGTCAAAGGAAAACAAGCCTATTCCTTCTAAGTATAATGCATTATAACAGTTTTATAAACGAACATCATCGAAAACAGAAGGCTGAGGTGGTGAAATGTTATAATCAAATTAAGGGTGGTATGAAAATTATGGATTAGCTATTGAGTAATTATATCTAAGTTGGGGGCTCCGACTATCATCCATGTTCCTAATATCGCCTTCTGTAGCCCAGCTGTGTTCAGTGCTGCTACCACGCGATTGATCTATGCACTACGCACTTCTCGACCACAGCAGTCCACTGTGTACCTTTCACGAGGTTGCATCATTACTTTGTTATTTTGCGAATTTTGAAATAAATTTCAGCCTGGGGAGTTATCAGACTGCTCATGCTCCAGCTAACATATCTAGCATTTAAGTCTCATGATAGATTATGATAATGGATTGGTAGTGTAATAAATAAGCATTCTTTTGATACCAAAGTTTTCGAGTTTGTCTGTAACAGCCATATTGTAAGCCGCGCAGCTCTTCCCAAGGCGACCAGGGTTCGATCTCAGGCGACCGCAAAGTGAGATTTTTGGTAGAAAACACGGCGCTGGGGCCTTCTTATTCCACCGGTGCTTCATCTTCAACTCGTGTGCCATCAGTGTCATCGACTGCGGTGTTACATGTAGTAAAAGCGGGCGTTTAACACTACAAACACTACACTCCACCATATTGTAAATTTAAGGGTTCATAGTATCGCCCACTGCAATGTTCCTATTATCGCCTTATGTGCGGCATTTGGAACATTGCTTTGAAATAGACTTTTATTTTATTTTATAAACTATGTAAATACGTAAACAATGGGGCAAAGTAAAGTGAAAGAAGCAGTGATAGCTACATGAACATGACAACACAAGGTTTTAAATTAACAGACATTTTATCCTACAACTCCCAAATGTTTACTCATGATGACTTTTTGCAACTACAACAACTTTCGATTTCGAAAGAAAGAGAAGTATTGTTTCAACTATCTTCCTCATCGGCAGCCACCAATCATCATCATCCTCAGTGTGTTGTCAGCAACCATCACCATCGAAAAGTCAACTTTCTCCAATGATAGATCAGCAACCATCGACATGGACAAGCTCAGTAGCTTTGCCTACTCCAGTATCACCAAAAACATCATGTCACTATCCAAATTTCTGCCTAAGCGACCAAGTGGAAAGCGTGGATCAGCCGCACTGATTAGTGGAGCTCCCTTCAAAAATACCCTCGTGGAGTCATTTAACAAAAATATAGTCTGGAAACACCTAGCAAACTAAGGCACACAAAATCTCAGGAAACATAAAAAATAAAGAAATAAGAAAAATTCAAAGAAGGGATGACGAGACTTTTCTCCAGAAAGTTCAGAAACTGGAATAGAAGAGACAGAGCCAACTTAGGTCTCAGCTGATAATAACAACAGCACCTACTTTGATAGTGCCCATACCAAATGTCCAATCTTAATAGATTCTATTCTAATGATACACACAGAGAGCAGTGGATAGAATGTTGTTGATTTTTAAAGTGGTCACAGGAAGCTTATGATCCCAGAAAGAACAAAGTAAGGAAAAAGTGTTATATTTGCTATTTTTGGAGGTCATCTGGTCTTTTGATTGTATTTTAGCATGCAAATTCCAGGTTTATCACTAAACATAGTTGGTCGTATTCATAATAGATTATAGTAATTAAATAGCATCGAAACCTTACTCTTGAGTAGTTCCATTGATATTTAAATTTTTTCTTTTGATGTAGAACAAACTCTTAGTTTTAAAATGTAATACTATGTTTCTCTCACTTTTCGTATTTTGTAATGATTTATGGCAAGAGAAGAAAATAAAACTAAATTTTATTTGTTTTTGTTTCGAACCTTTTTATCATTTCATATAGTGGGCGATATTTGGAAACCTTTTACAATTTTAAAAATGTACATATATTTATTACTTTTTTAGCAATTAAACGCCTCAATAATTCGGTGATTACAGTGCGATGTGGCAGCTGAATATATAATGGCAATTCGGTGCTAATTTTGACATAATGCGATGAGCATTACACACATTTTTAGAAAAGATATTTCTTTAGATGGACGATATTTGGACACCCAACTTCAATGGAAAGGATACTAGATTGGCCCTTTGCTCTCTGGTGAAGCATAATGAAGGCTGGTGCTCTAAATGTCCTTAGTACTTACACAACACATCGCAAAGGACGTTTTCAAAGAGAGCACTTTTCATCAAGTGGAGTTGATTAAACCGTTTATATCATCTTATCTCTTTCTACGGATGTTTATATACCTGGATAAGGAGTAATACATTACTCTCTCTGAAACACAAGGAACAACAGTAAGGACAGAAAAATATAGGCAATGAGTAGTATAGAATTGGGCATTTCGGCACAGTGTAGATAGGATGTTGAATTCTCCTCTGTGTTAATAAATGTGTGATGTAGAACTCTCATTGATTTAGAACTCTCCTATATGAAAATCGAGGTTTAAAAGAAGGGGAGTTGTGGCGTAGTGCCGTTCTCCCCTGTGCAGTTGAGGGGTTTGGATGATGATGATTGTGTGTGTGTGTGTGTGTGTGTGTGTGTGTGTGTGTGTGTGTGTGTGTGTGTGTGTGTGTGTGTGTGATGTGTGATGGGTGGGATGGGTAACGGGGGGTTCCGGGGATGTTTGAATTAAATGTGAATGCTTGTGTGTGTGCTTGAACTCTCATGTATTCTTTTCGATGTGTGTATGTGTGTGCTTGAACTCTCACATATGAATATCGAAGAGTCTAGGGTTCGATATTTGTGATGGGGTGGGATGGGTAACGGGGGGTTCCGGGGATGTTTGAATTAAATGTATTGATAGTAATTCTTCGATGTCTGTGCTTGAACTCTCATATATGAATATCGAGTGTAGGGTTTGATATTTATTACGTTTAGTGTATGATATATGATGCAGTATCGTTATTCTTTAGATAAAAGAATATCGAGAGAATGATTAGGTATGTTTACTGGGAGAGATTTATGAAAATAAATGTAATAAGACATTCTGGTAAGGGGGTGTTCCCTATGCAGAATCTCTCCTTGAGCTATCGTATCCAAGAGCGATGTAAAGGTTAAGAAAAAAAAGGTTAAATTCCATTCCCACATCGAGGTACGAGAAAATATAAAATCTATTCCACATTGAAGTATAAGAATGAATATGTAAATCTATGTGAGAGGGTCGCATGACAAAGAAATGTTCCCCTCTAAGCATGATAAAAGTGGGACATAGCAAATGTAACCATCTCTTTAAGAATGATAAAAAAATATTGAGAGAAAAGTATAAGAATGCAAATGTAAATCTGTTTGAAAGGGCTTTCATGATAAAGGAGCGCACCCTCTAAGCAGGATGACCTAAAAAGAATATTCCCTCTAAGCATGATAAAAGTGGAACATAACATCGAAAATGAAATAAATGCACTAACCATCTAATTAAAAATGATTAAGATAACGAGAGAAAAGTATCTCGTCCTTAAGTATATATGAGTAATACAAAACTGATCAATCAATATGATAATATATATATGCAAGTAGGGATCTATAGTGTAGATATCCTAACTATTCATGGCAAGGTATCACCCTCCATATAAAAAATGGTCTAGAAAATCTCCCCTCAGTATTAGGAATACCCCACTGAACAACATCCCCTTTGGTATGTAGGTCAGAGAAAAAAAGAGTTAATCTCTCCAGACTAGTGACAGGGGTGATCAAAACAGTCTTATTGCTGTAGCGAAGTCTAATTTTGTCAAATAACGTTAGGAAAAAAAGAATATATTTTAAAAATTAAACGAATGAATCTATATATTTGTATGAATGATGAAACAAAACTATGAATGTGTTAGTATACCAAATGTAAAAAAAATCAAATGTTCAGAAAAATATATTTTGTACAAGTATGTGTGTGTGTAAAGAAATGTGTAACTATATCACCCTCCCCTCCAAGATGTAGGGAACGAATCACAGTTAGTGTGCGCACGCAACATGGTGTTTGGGAAGGAGAGATACGGTTGGAGAGGGGTGTAAAAAATGATGAACCTATATAAAGTTTAAACTATGATAATAAAGTTACTAGTAATAAGTTTTAACTCATAACGTAGTCACAACTACTTTAAACATATAGCATAATATGTAGACAGTAACACCTCTCCCGGACGGAGGGGAGGGAGGGCGTGGAGCGATTGTTAATAAATACTGCAGTACGGACGAGTGAGGAGTCAGTCGATTCTCTGGAAATATGGATCCTACAGGTAAGATAGAAAAGTTGTATACTGTAATTCATTTTTTATCTCTGTTTACGAAGAATGTTGAAGTAATACTGATTCGTGTATGCTTATATGTTTGTTTCAGATCATGAGATGGTACAGCTAAATCAACTAGCTGAAGGTGGAACACATCTTCCCACAAAGAAACTACGAGAATTAGAGCAGTCCGTTCAACACATCATTCGATCCGTCAAAACCGTGAAGACCAGATATGGTGAACGGGTCGTCGTCGAAACATCAGAATTCCAAGTCTTCCTCCCGGAGAGATTCAAACACATGACCGCAGCGCAGAAAGATTTACTAAATCGTGGTGACTGCATACTCCAATACCATGGCGAGGAAACACTAGAAAGTGGTTTCAAACGACATAAATTGTCTTTTTTAAGCAGCCCGTAATGTCGTCAAAAGGTGAGTATAATTAATGAACAAAATTTCATAAAAAAAAAAGTGAAAATGTAGTTACTTGCATGTAAATGTGAAATCGTACATGTTGTATTAGAACTTAAAGCGCACGTCATGTAGTATTAGTAATTGAATGTAGTTACTTGCATGTAAATGTGAAATCGTACATGTTGTATTAGAACTTAAAGTGTTAATTATCGCATGTCATGTAGTATTAGTAATTGAGAGTGAACGTTGTAGGGTTAATTTTCAAGTGTAATAATTACGTACATGTGATTATCGTAGTTCAGTTACGTTATTTCACATGCATGTTAGTTATGTATTGTTTGTTACACGTAAAAGTAACGTTGTAGGTCAAAAAAGAACGTTAATTTATATGTGTAAAACGTACATGTGAATATCGTAGTTCAGTTACGGTATTTTACATGTATATGGTTTACGTTGTGTGTTTTTATCATTTATGTAAGGGAGAGAGCATTACGTAAAACAGTTACATACTATCTGTATATTGTAGTTACGTGATGATAGCAATAATTGAAACCGCTGTGTAAAATACATAATCATTATGTTACTATTTTCATATGTAAAAGTTACATGCATGTTACGTTCTACGTAAAGTATAGAGTTTACGTAAAATTGGGATTCATACATGTAAAAGTTATTAACATGTATGTTATTTCTGTTACCACCTTACATACATGTAAATCAATGTTCCCGTATGTAAAGTTAATCGAATGTTGTAATTGCCTCTTTTTTCAGAAACGGCGACAAGATGCTCCGATACTGCCACTGGACAACCCTCGATTCAGCAAGATGAAACCTGTTCGAACGTGACCCATGCTGAGCAATTACGATGTATTCAGAGTGAGTCCGCTTTCAAAAATCGTTTAGCCACCTATGAAATTTACAACTGTGTTAATATACTTGACCCCGTCATATTCTTAGCAGAATGCAAACCTTTAATTTTGAATGAAATTGATAAGGGCTTAAACACGTATAAATCAGGTCTTAAGATAGGATCCTGTTTATCCTGTCAATATGTCATAATATCACAAGAGAGTGATAATATTCATACATTTAACTTTAACAGTAAACTTGAGGTGATATTGCAATCTACAGATAAATCTATATGGTATGAAGAGAAGATTGTACAACCTATACTAGATCATATGGATAATTTTGAATCGCGTACCAGTTCAAAAGCTTTATACAGTATTGAGAAATTAACAATATATGTGACACAATACGATTCATTGAATGCAGGGATGTATACCGAACTACCCGACTTTATAAAATCGAAGAGAGCTGTTATTAACATTCGTAATACTGATAAATATTGCTTTGCATACTGTCTGTTAGCATCCAAATATCCAGTAGAACGTAACAAGAATCGACCCACGTCCTATAAAAGATATGATTTTCGTAATGAATTTAACTTTGAGAATATAACATTCCCCGTATCATTGAAAGATGTAGAAAAATTCGAGAATCAAAATTCAAATATTTCAATAACGATATACGGTGTTGAAAATAAATCGATTATTCTCTTATATCAACCAAGAGAGATAAAAGCACATCATGTTAATCTTTTAATGTATAAAAGACATTATTGTCTGATAACAGACTTATCACGTTTGCTAGGAAAGCAGTTAACCAAACATCATGGGCGAAAATGGTTATGTAACAATTGTAAGTTGTATTTCACATCAGAATCACGTTTAAATAGCCATAAAAAGAGGTGTATGATGAATCAAATTATCAGAATGCCCGAGGCTGGTAAAACTGATCTCGTTGAATTTAACGCATATTCGAAATGTCTAAAAGTTCCATTCGTGGTTTATGCAGACATAGAATGTATCTTACGTAAGGTAGATTCGTGTCAAGATGTAGCAAGCAAAAGTTGGACCCGTACCATTCATAAACATGAAGCGTATGCAATTGCATTACATTTGGTCTGTAGTTATGATAAAAATTTAACACGTTTCAAATCATTTGAAGGTCCATATGCAATTGAAATTTTTCTTAAAGAATTAACGTTAATTGCAAATCAGGTCATTAATATATATGCTAATAAAATTGAAATAAGTATGAGAGATGTGGATGAGCTAGAATATCAAAATGCAACACGATGTCACATATGCAAACGTGAATTTCTTAACTCGTGTATAAAGGTTCGTGATCATTGTCATTTGACTGGAAGTTACGTTGGCCCAGCTCATAAGCACTGCAATTTAAATAGGAAAATGCCAGGATTCATACCAATATTCTTTCATTGCTTGTCAAAATACGATGCTCATTTCATAGTAAAGAAACTAGGTTACGATACGGAACCTATCAACTGTATTGCACAAACTTCTGAAAATTACTTATCCTTTAGCAAAAGATATACAAATTCGAATGGAATGAGTATATATCTAAGATTTCTGGATAGCTATCGTTTTTTGGATTCAAAACTTAGTAACCTTTCGGATATGTTAGAATCAGATGATTTTCATTATACCAATAATACGTACACGAATCCTTTGCATAGACAACTGATGAAACGCAAAGGTGTCTTCCCGTACACGTATGTGGATTCTATAGAAAAATTATACGAGAATAGTCTACCATCCAAACATCAGTTTGATCATGTAAGCGATGAGGATTATAGTCATGCTAGAACGGTATGGAATGAATTCAATGTTAAAAATCTGGGTGAATATTTAAATATATATCTTAAGTGCGATACATTAATACTAACGGACGTGTTTGAACGCTTCCGTGAATTAAGTATCGGTTTGTACGGACTCGACCCGTGTCAGTATTACACACTTCCCGGGTTAGCCTATGATGCAATGTTAAGAACGACTGGTGTACAGATTTCATTATTAACAGATAAGACTATGCTAGATTTCTTCGAAAAAGGAATACGAGGTGGAATTTGCACTGTGTCCAAACGGTATGCAAAGGCGAATAACAGATACATGACTAGCTACGATAACACTCAACCAACTAATTATTTAATGTACGTTGACTGCAATTCTTTATATAGTTATACAATGGAAAATAATAGCTTACCATACACTGATATAAGGTGGCTAACTGATGCTGAAATTAAATCAATAGATTTTATGTCTATTACAAGTGATTCTGACGTGGGATATGTGTTGGAAGTAGACTTTAAATATCCACAGGAACTTCATGATATACAAAATGATTTGCCATTATGCCCTTTGAATGAAATCGCGCCAGGTGATAGGTATACAAAATTGCTAACAACATTGAATGATAAAAATAAATACGTATTACATTATCTCAATTTTCAACAATGTGTTAAACTTGGTTTGATTCCATCGCGTATACATAGAGTAATAGGTTATAAACAATCTAACTGGATAAATCCTTACATTGAACTCAACGTTCGTAAACGTATTGAAGATAAGACGAAATTTGGTCAAAATCTATGGAAGTTAATGAATAATTGTGTTTATGGAAAATTTATAGAGAATGTAAAACGTTATAATTCATTTCATTTAGCTACCAGCTGGAAACGAGCGCGTAAATTGTTAGCTCGACAAACGTGTATAAGGTACGTGATTTTTGATGAAAATTTAATAGGTATAGAATTGGTCAGAGATGAAATATTGATGAATAAGCCAATATACATAGGACAAGCAATCCTGGATCTATCCAAACATAAAATGTATGATTTTTATTATGAAATTTTGAAGAAAAAATTGAAAGATGTAACTTTAATCTATACGGACACGGATGCTTTTCTCTTCGAATCTAGCTGCGATATATATGAATTTATTAAAGCCAATATACATTTATTCGATACATCTAATTATCCAATTGATAATGTGTATGGTATTCCGTTAGCAAATAAGAAAATTTCAGGATTATTCAAGGATGAGCTAGCCGGTAGAGTGATGATTGAATATGTAGGTCTGAAATCCAAATTATACTGTTATCGATATGATACTGAAGTGATTAAAAAATCAAAAGGTGTAACAAAAGATTCGATGAGATTCATAACCTTTGAACAATATCTCTCATGTATTACACATCCTGACACGATACATCGAAGCATGCAGACATGTTTCAGAAGTTATAAACACGATGTTCATACCATTGAATCTAATAAGATAGCTTTAAGTGGTATCGATACAAAACGATACATTCCCAATAATTCATTTTCAACATTAGCATGGGGACATTATGCTATAGAAAATTGTCAAGTGTAATTTTCATTTTTCTTTTCTCAATAAAGCATAGATTCAACTGAGTTAAAAGGTATTACTAGGCCACGATAATAACATATTACTGTATTTCAAAAAATAAAATAATTGAGTTTCAAGTATAATTGTAAAGTGTGTTGCAACTGAGTTAAAAGGTATTACTAGGCACATGATAATAACATATTTACTTCATTTGAAAGATAACGTATTGCTTTTTTTTGTTTATGTTAGGGGTGAAGGAATATAGTTTCCTATTCATGTCGTTTTGAAAATGTTAGATAGCAGAAATCAATGAAATGTTAATTCAACTATAATCATGTATGATTTTTTTTATTAAAATATATTTACTAATTATATCAAAATGTTATTATCATGTCTCCGTTAAGGGGTGAGGGGAGATTTTATATATATATATATCAATGTGAACTAGCATGTACAAAGGCTCTTATTTCAGCTATACTCATGTATGATGTTTGTTTAACGTATATTACTAATTACTTAAAATTGTAATTATCATGTTTACGTTAAGGGTAGGTGAATTTATATATACTCAATGTGAACTAGCATGTACGTTATGTTAAAATCTCTACAATTAAATGTTAATTCAACTATAATCATGTATGATTTTTTAAAAAAGTATAAAATGTTATTATCATGTTTAAGTTAAGGAGATGTGAATTTATATATTATCGATGTGACTAGCAGTTACAGAAGATGTCAGGAATCAATGTGAACAAACAAAAATAAAACACAATATATCATTAAAATTATATTTCTTTATTGAGTTGTGTGTTTTTTATTTATACAATGTCCACCTCATTAATCCATTCACGGGTAGGAAATCCTAACCATTTCACCAGAATCCTATCACCACGACGTCTGATGATCCTTTCAACTAAATACGTGTCTGGATATTGAGTTTTCTGTAATTCATAACCGTAGAATGCTCCTTCAATCAGTTTACCCTCCAGATCCTCGATGAGATAGGTCAATGGATGTGTCCTTTGCACTGTACGTATCCTAAAGACTTCAACACTCCAATTTGGTAGATAACCTTTCTCCATAACACCTTTATGCTTAGAAATCCTCACGTAGTCACCAACACGATGAAGTCTAGATCTTCGCTTCTCACGCAGACTTCTATCATATTTGTACACGCTGAGGAGGAGAGAATTATCACGAACTTCTACAGGCTTCATACGAATCGTTCGATGGTAAGTATTATTGTATGTATGAATAATTCTAGGTAGTATGTTTACCCATTGATATGAGCCTTGAACAATAAATTCCTTATGCAAATTCAGTTTGATCGTTCTTATTAAACGTTCCACTGCAGCAGCCTTAACGTGAGTGAATGTACTGTAATGATTAATATTATTACGATTCATTAGTTCGCGGAAATGTTTATTGTAAAACTCCCTTCCTTTATCAGATTGAACATTCTTCGGAAACGATTCCATTTCATTCAATATCTCCTCCATAGCAGTCGAAACGTTAATACCACTTTTATCACGTAATGGTCGTGCATAAGCCATCTTGGAATAAAAATTGCATGCAAGAAGAATATACTTATAATTCCTATTGTCTCTTGCATAATTAGACATGTCCATAAGATCTATTTGTACTAAATCGTTCATTCCTTTGCTTATGATCTTACGACGTAAAAATCGTCTTCTAGCTGGTGCATGTAACTCGGTTGCAATGCGACGTTTTATCATGCTATAATTTTTGATGTTTTAAGTTCTGTAATAATTTCTTCTATCTCCGGTGAGTGATTCAAATTACCTGCATCCCTCGACGCAACTAATAATCTTAATCTGTTTATTATTTCATTCGGATCGTTCCAGTAGATGTAATCTAATTTTCTCTGCGGTACATGTTCTTTCCAACGTAAACCAAATCCAGTTCGATTACTAACAAGGTCACGAATGATATGACGATACTTGAACCCTCGATTTGCTCTTAAACGTCCATCTCTTGAGTAGCCGTGTCTGTAAACTTGAGTATTCTGTAAGATTTGCGAATACACGTCTAAATCATCATCTGTGTACGATGTCTTGCGAGGTAAACGTTTAAATAATAATTCATATAAGCCTGCTGTGGGTTCATACGTTTCTGTTCCTATCTGAACACCATCAGATTTAAACACAACTGTCTTGTTACCCAATTTATACTCATTATCCTCGTAACGTATGCCGTAAGTATTATCCATGTCACTCGAACTAGCAGTTCGAACCTTGTGTAGATACTTTGACACGAAATCAGATCCGTTAGCATCATCTGTAGTTTCGTCGTCGTCGTTGTTGTCTTGGTGTGCTTTCGCTATTACTTTCAATGGTTCGGTTACAGGTTGAAGAACTTCAGACATGACTCGTTGCGTTTCGAATTTCATTCCTTTGAGAGAACGTAACTTTTCTCTTATTGCCCTACTGTGACGGGCAATGGATTCCTTAAGTCTTATAGCTTGAGCATCCATATCGAAATGAATGTATAATTAATCAGCTACTGCTAATTTATATGAAACTATCAGTTCTATACTTAATATATGACCATCTTTAGCACGTCCGACTGGCGCTGTAAACGATAGAATATCGCCAGTTTCAACTCTTACAGGATATCTTTCAACTAATCTTCCGTTTATTGCAAACAATGTATCATTTACAGTATGCGGATGTACCGATGATACGATGGAACACGAGAGTACACTTCCATTTCCAGGAACTTTATAGTATTCGAGTCCCGATGTTAACGTATACCTTAAAGAGGGACCTCGAAACGGACGTGTTTGCAATGAAATTATGAGTTGTGCTTTCAATTGTTGTAACATAGTGTTTACAACATTTCTCATTCGTGTTTTCATAGTATGAATATCATTATTTATAGTGATTAGTTTATTATCAAGTTCCGTTTGTCGTGCGGTTAGTTCTTTCACTTCTTTTTCTACAGCTGTAGTAATAGTCTCGCTAGCGGAGGTGATTGTTCTAGTTAACTGACTTTGTAATTCATTCTGTTTCCGTGTAATAGTATCGGCAATGTTTGTTATAGTCTCAGTTAAACCCGTTTGCAATTCATTGTGTTTCTGTATAAAGAAATGATTAACATAACTCATGGTGACTGCATCACTATCTTCTATCGGCTCGGCTAAATCCTTCAATCTCTTCATTCGAAATGATAGAGTTTCATTAGAATCGTGAATTGGAATCCTATCATCTACATATTTTTTATTAGGAACGTCGTGTTCGTGAAGGGGGTCCAACAGCGTTTTCATTCTTATACCATCTATAATGACATTATTTTCGGAATCACGTTTAAATGCATATTTACTTAAGTACTCCATTAAATTGTTGTATTGGATGTCGAGCGATTTTTGTATGTGATCCCTAAGCATAGCTTCAAACTCGCCCATACGCTGATACGAGGTCTGCTCGCTGAAGATCTGCATTCGATTCTCGACGTCAGCCGTATGCGTATCCACATAACGTTTAGTCGATGCATCGTCACCTTCTTCAGGGTCGTGAATATTGCACAACCGCTTTCCCTTGAATCGATAGTTTCCCGATCCATCTCTAGTTATGATATATCGATTGAACACACCCCTAGAGGGTATGATTCTTCGGGATCCGAACCTGTCGATACTCATTGCTTAAGTGATGGATTATTCTATTTATTCATTCTGATAAAGCGATCAAAACCGTGACGGTAGCGTCCCTCGTTCAGTGGATATTCTGGTACTATAACAACAAAGGATCGTTCGTCACTCTCCCATATATGTTTACACATATCCTTAAATTCATCATAGGACATATCGGTATTTACATAATCTTCGTATATATGTTTTAAATTGAGATTATCCTGTCTAAAGAATATAATCATATTTGCATTATCTCTAATTAAATGTTTAGGTACTTTAGCATATGATTGTGCTAAATATATAGCATCGACATTACGATGTCTACCCATACTGTAATATGAAGCTATCTTACCCTGTTTTTCATTTATCACATCATCAAATACGAATATCGAATTTTCTCTAGCATCCGACGTTTGAATCACTTTATCGCCATCATCGAACGTAAATACACCTATATCGGGTATAGTTTTCAGTAACCTGAGTAAATATCGATATTTAGGTTGTTGCAACGATTTCGAGTATATGTAGAGGTTTTCGAATCTCAGACCATTCTCGTGAATAAGCAGGTTGAGTAAAACGTTCGTTTTTCCAGCATTTGAACTGCCCAGTATGAGCGCTCTAACGTTACTCGGAAACAACGTACCGTGTCGTCCTTTGCGAATGTCGTCCTCGAAATCTAACACCTGTATGGGTAGCGTACACTTTTGCTTTACTATCTCCATATCGCGACTAATACTTATAAAGCATAAGTTTTGTCTATTATCTCGTTCGTGATAAGGGCAATCTATGTCTTTACTGGATTTAGCCAATCGTCATAGGAATCGTATACTTATAAAGCGCACGTTTTGCCTTTTTTATTTCATAGTGTGACATGCGCTCTACACGTGCACGCAAAGGTTCGGGAATTCTTAATTCCTTGATTAATTCATTACCATTTGAGGCACATTTACCGGGTTATCGTTTCTGCGGTCCCGGAACGAAACTACATAAACGCTTGCAGAGAGGTGACTTACCGGTGAACGGGTTAGATTCAGCGTGTCTCGATCACGATCGGGCTTACGCAGAGAGTACTGATACAGATTCTCGTCGTCTAGCCGATAAGGTGTTGGTAGAGAAAGCTTGGAGACGTGTAAAGTCTGCCGACGCTTCTTTGGGCGAACGACTTGCAGCTCGACTTGTGACTACACTTATGAAGGGTAAACTGGCAGCGGGCGCTGGCATGCGTAAACGTCGCAACAAGAGAGGTGGTTTCTTACCTTTGCTACCACTTTTAGCAGCTCTAGGTGCAGCAGGTGGTCTAGCTGGAGGTGCTGCTCAGATTGCTACGGCTGTCAATAAGAAACGTTCGGATGCAAAACAACTTGCAGAATTAACACGTCACAACGAGCGCATGGAATCTTTGGCTCAGGGCAAAGGTCTTCGCCGTAAGAGACGTCGTAAGGGTAGAGGATTGTATCTTCGATCAAAAAACTCGGGGCGAGGCCTATATTTATCCCGGAAAAAGCCCTGAGTGCTAACGAGATCGATTCGTATGCACGACGTCTACACATTCCACATTTTAGAGGTGTCTACATGATCGATAAACTACCTCCACGTCCTCGATACTATGAGAGAATAGTAGTGAATCTGGATACATCAAATAACCCTGGTACACATTGGATTGCTGTACGTAAGGATGGTGACGTTGCCTACTACTTTGACAGTTTCGGCGATCTGAGACCTCCGGAAGAGATAGAAACGTACCTTTCGGGTGTCAAGCTCCTATATAATACGACGAGATTTCAAGAATTCGATTCTGTGATTTGCGGTGACTTGTGCCTTCAGTTTCTCCTCGATGAGTTACACGATCACCGTGAGTGGTAGTGATACCAGCTTCTCTACATTTCTAAATCCACCATTACATCTGGATCCTAACGGACATTACGAGATAGCTCTATTGAATTTTGAAACTTTTTACTCGATTCCGAATGTGGACGAGAGTAATAATCTATTCCATTACGTTCGCGATGGAAAAGTCGAACGTATAGTAATTCCACCGGGTACTTATGAATTGGATGATATCGCCAGATTGATCAAGGATGCTCTCGACATCGGTGACGACTTTATTCTACGTGCTAATAATAACACCATGAAATCAGAAATTCAATCTCCCTATATTATCGACTTTAGTCGTGAGAGATCTATTGCTTCTCTTCTCGGTTTCACCTCTAAACAGAGGGTACCGGCAAACGTGCTGACCGAGTCTAATGATTTGGTTAACATATTCAAGGTCAGCATCATACGTATCGAGTGTAGTCTTGCAACGGGATCTTTCATCAATGGTAAAAGTGGTCATTCTCTGTATGAATTTTTCCCATCGGTACCTCCAGGTTATCATATCTCGCAGGAACCATCAAGTCCTATATATTTACCAATCATCGATACGAATCTCATTGATCATCTCGACATTAGAGTGGTAGACCAGAACGGCGATAAGTTAGATTTCAGGAACGAAACCATCACTGTACGATTGCACATACGTCGTAATGGGTATAAGTTTTAAGAGAGGATGCTATATTAAAAAACATCTCTCGAGATTGACCTCTACTCGATCATCGACCCGCAAGCTAATCACATCGTCTAATCGAAAATTTCTCGCTAACTTAGGCTTCAAGGTTCTATGATGGATGTGTTGGACGTGACCGGGATTCCGACCTTTGATGATAAGATCAGTAAGGAGGAAGAACACGTATTCCTACCGTACAATACGTCAGCTCTCGATGTGAACGATGAAATTAGAATTCCATGTCAAGCTGAAGATTTGTACACGCTTCCTAGTAGAAGTTATCTCTACATTGAGGGGACTCTCACTAAACCCGACGGCAGCGTTGCCACATCGAAATTGAGTAACAATGCTATGGCATTCCTATTCGATGAGATTCGTCTGGATATGAATGGAACGACTATTGATAGAACTAGGAATCCGGGCATTTCATCAACGATGCGTAACTATGCAGCACTGAATGAACTGGAATCGAATCGTTTACTAAATGCTGGATGGATCTATCCAGGAGGTGTGGTAGACATCGTGAATACATCGAATGGTATCTTCAATGCTATCGTTCCTCTTTCGATGTTGCTGGGTTTCGCCGACGATCACAAGGAGGTCATACTTAATAGCAAGTTTGAACTTATTCTCATTAGATCTAAGGATTCTAATAATTGTATCATTGGAAACGATCCTACAACCATACAACTAACTAGACTCGAATGGAGGATGCCTGTACTTCGACTTTCAGATTCTGAACGAGTTGATAAACTTAAACTCGTCAAATCGGATAAACCTCTACACGTCGCATTTCGAACCTTGGACCTTCACACTCAACCTGCTGTACCTCAAACTAAAGCGTTCACATGGAACATTGCAACCACGACTAAACTTGAAAAACCACGTTTCGTCATAGTCGGTGCACAAGTGGATAGATTGAATCATCTCGCTAAGGATGCCTCTCTATTTGATAATTGTAATATCACCAATCTGAAACTTTATCTCAACAGTGAATCTTACCCCTATCACGATATGAATTTGGATTTCGCCAATTCGAAATTTGCATCTCTGTATGATCAATATTCCAAATTTCAATCATCCTACTATGGAAAGGAGAATTACCCTCTTTTGAAAAGGAACGACTTTCTGAAATATGCACCGCTATTCGTCATCGATTGCTCTCATCAACCTGAGGATACTGTGACGGGGGCAGTGAATGTCAGATTGGAAGTTCAAGCATCGTCAAATTTTCCTGCACAAACTTCATTATTCTGTTTAATTATTCATGATAAATTATTCACTTATAAACCTCTAACTCATGTTGTACAATCTATCATATAGGTGTAATAAATAAAAACATTACAAATTCAAATTATCTTTTTATTGACTTTAACATACATCTCCAATATCCTCATCCTTGCACTCCTGCTTTTTGCATCATATGAACATAATGATTTATGAATATCATACAACTGATATAAATTTCTTTCAATATATGGAATTAGTCTTTTAAGTCCATTGAATGCAGTACTATTCAGATTTATACTGCCCACATTTAAACATGTATTCACAAACGTTATTTCTTGCATCTTATTCATGCATAACATTATATTAAATGCATATATTATATTTTCACTGTACGGTGCACATGGATGCTTACCATCTTTCAGATACGTATCCAAAACACACACATTTGACATTATTACCTCCCAATCCTCTTTTGTAATATACACAAACGTATCGTCATGTGTAGCTTTAATGTAAAGTGATGGGAGTTCATTGTATAATCCTATGTTCACACGAAAGTCAATGCTGATGGAGATGTCGTTATCGTTCATGCACACACTATTTACCATCACTCGCAACTTCCTCCTCTACTTCTTCTGCGAAGGGTGTGAAGGGTTCGAACATCATTATGATGAAACTGTCTTGATCGAACGTCTTCTTGGCTTTGACGATTCTCGGTTTGCAGTTCGTCTTCTTCTTTTTCTTGTCTCCTTTCTTACTGGATCTGCGGACATACACGAACTATGTCTCAACATCGTGAATATTTAATACACTTGTTAACGTAAAACTCTTATTATTTTATACTCACTTTTCTATGACTTCCTCCTCGGGTTTCGATGTACCGATATCCTTAAACGGACGATCATTGTACGGACCGCACACATCTTCACCTTGATCCTGTTCGGACTGGCATGCCACATCTTCACTTTGGGCTTTACTGAAATAAACATATTTATCATTAGTTATATAACACATAACAACACTTTCACGTTAACACACAATTATAATTCTACTTACCCGAGGTATACTTTACAATTCTTTCCGCATTGAGCATAAGATGTGATCGATTCATGATGGGAAGGATTCTTGCAAATCACTTGATGCATCTTTCCATCACACGTTTCATCGTGGTGCTCAACCCAATGCTTTTGCAAATCTTCGAAATTGCGTAGATTCTCCCAGAATCTGGTATCACTTTCAATGATAGGAGTTGTTGTTCCACTCATCTTGACGTTGCGATGTGAAGTGAGAATGCATTCGTTCCCCGAGTGAGCAGATGGATGATGAAACGTGATCGTACCTGTCTCCCCCCCTCCCCATCCTATCGTCGATTGTTCTAAACGTACGGAGGGTTTGTGTGAAGTGAGGACACGTTCGTTCCCGAGCTGGCGGGACAGGATGAGACTTGTTAATTCGAATTTACTATATTGGCGTTTTATCACGTTTCCCCCCTTCCACCCTCTCGTCGCTTGTACTGGAGGAGGACTAGTCTTTATCCTCGCGTACATGAATGGCTATCGAACCGGGGACCCTATATTCATATATATGAATCCTCCCGAGAACTCGATATTCATAGATGACCCACACATATACATATATGCACAAATCTTGAGGAATGACAACACGTCATCATCCTTATACTTCAATGTGGAATAGATTTTATATTTTCTCGTACCTCGATGTGGGAATGGAATTTAACCTTTTTTTTCTTAACCTTTACATCGCTCTTGGATACGATAGCTCAAGGAGAGATTCTGCATAGGGAACACCCCCTTACCAGAATGTCTTATTACATTTATTTTCATAAATCTCTCCCAGTAAACATACCTAATCATTCTCTCGATATTCTTTTATCTAAAGAATAACGATACTGCATCATATATCATACACTAAACGTAATAAATATCAAACCCTACACTCGATATTCATATATGAGAGTTCAAGCACAGACATCGAAGAATTACTATCAATACATTTAATTCAAACATCCCCGGAACCCCCCGTTACCCATCCCACCCCATCACAAATATCGAACCCTAGACTCTTCGATATTCATATGTGAGAGTTCAAGCACACACATACACACATCGAAAAGAATACATGAGAGTTCAAGCACACACACAAGCATTCACATTTAATTCAAACATCCCCGGAACCCCCCGTTACCCATCCCACCCATCACACATCACACACACACACACACACACACACACACACACACACACACACACAATCATCATCATCATCCCAACCCCTCAACTGCACAGGGGAGAACGGCACTACGCCACAACTCCCCTTCTTTTAAACCTCGATTTTCATATAGGAGAGTTCTAAATCAATGAGAGTTCTACATCACACATTTATTAACACAGAGGAGAATTCAACATCCTATCTACACTGTGCCGAAATGCCCAATTCTATACTACTGCAATGTAAGTGCAAAAAAACATGTGTATTAGGACCATAGCAGTGAGGCACTCAGCAATTGTCAAAATTAATATGGTGCTTCGTTCTTTGATAATTCGGTAATCACCAAACTGAAGTTCGTCATAAAAATACAATGTTACTCTTCACATCTAATATTGCAACTTATTCAGATCACACTCATGATAGAACATATATTTTTTGAACTTAATAGAGTCATTAAACTAACCGCAGTTTTCTTGTATTATATCGATAAACACTAAGACAAAATATTTATGCTTTATAGCACCCAAGAATTATTAATCTTTATTTATAATTTACTCTTGGTCATAATGGATCCAACGGATCCACAACATATAAATGTGCAAAAAATATATGTCACGTATAGAATGTTAATATATACCCCATGGCGAAATCAGAATATTTCCATCTCAAAAATTCAACAGCATTCCAACTACCTACTAGTATGAATACTTGGCTACATATACACAAGAACCTTGTTATTTGAACTAGCTGGCAACAAATCTGGATGAATAAAATCCGGAAGATATGCAAACAAAATTTGAATCACTGCAGAAGCAGAAGAGAAAATAGTTGAAAGCCATCCAGATGAGACCTGTACTCTGTTGTTAGTACCAATGAATCACAATGTCAGACACTTCAATTACGTTCTACGTCAATGATCATGGTCGCAGTACTTATATTTACCTTGTAGCGTATGACCGACTGCAATCTCCGATGCTATCATTGTCGTGCACATTCATATGTCAC
This sequence comes from Mantis religiosa, assembly GCA_030765055.1. Classification (NCBI taxonomy): domain Eukaryota; kingdom Metazoa; phylum Arthropoda; class Insecta; order Mantodea; family Mantidae; genus Mantis; species Mantis religiosa. The sequence continues at coordinate 1,602,576 of JAUKNK010000355.1, read as the reverse complement.
AGGAGTATATGTAAAATGTAACCATTATATACCGGGTGTTCCAAATGTACTGCAATGTGTAGTCCTATTAATATTTTCGATGCAATTTGTGTGAAAGCGTCATTGGGTGATCTTATATAAACAAATAATTAGAAGAGAGGTAAATAATTACAAAAAATAATTTGAATATGTTAAAATTAATATTTAACACAATAAAACATGTAAGTTAAAAATTTTCTGTAGAAAAAATCATTAATTAGTGATTAGCTAGAAGTATTAGGCAATTTACGTTTTGAAGAAAAGCACTTGTCAGAATAGCTGAAGCAATTAGGCATTCCAGTGAGCTCGCAGGACACGAAATTTATTAGCCCCAGTTTCGGATACTATTTAGAACACAACTAGGTATAATAATGGCTTTAAATTTTGTTGAGATTGCTCCCACTCTCCTGCTTAATTTCTATTTTGTCTCCCCTTTTTACTCTGTTCCCTCCTTCTCATCGTGTCTAAGTAAGCTGATGTCGGTTGCTGTCTACCTCTTACAGAAGTGCAGTGCCCTGCTGAGAAGTAGGATAATCGTTGCCGACCCGAAGTGATCGATGACGAAAACCCTTTCTTCGGATAATTGCAATCTTAGAAATATCTAAGAGTGTCTAACAACGTACACCAACCCAAGGAAAAATATTCTTGCAACTTCATAATTTTTGTGCGTTCAGGTACAGAAACAAGTCAGTAGTATTACTAACATATGCAGAATGCCAAGGTTATGTGCATGAACACGTCAGTAGTGTAAGTTCAAAGTTACTTTTTTGTCATTCCATTTCTTTACCGTCCTCCATCGTTAAGTCATGTCGGACGGTGAATGAGATGCGTGAAATGATGCTCAAATGTATCTAGAGTGCATGGAGCTTAGAGCTATCCGACATTCGTCTTTAAGGATAAGGGAAAACCCCGGTTAAAAACCTCATCCAGGTAGCATACCCTGACCGAGATTCGAACTCGGGACCTCTTGAACGTAAGGCAGACACGCCATCTACACTACCGAGGCGGGCAAAAAAGTCACATATTTCCCCTTGATGCCTTTCCCTTTGTAGGTGACAGCGACATCGATCAGAAAAACAACCGCGTAACAGCTTGCGGCCATGGCAAAGTCTTGATCTAACATGTTAAAGTGAATTTGTTACTGTGGCACGTAAAACTGTAGTCTTATCAACCAAATGAAATGTTTAATGAGATTATTGGAAAACATTTGACTCCATCATCATAACACTACTCAAGCGCCTAAGAGACTCTTCAACAGATGAACAGGACATGCCCAAGAGGATTCGTTTTTCTGATCTATGTGTAAAAAATGTAGATGTAACATACTAGGCATCAAAGGGAATGAAGCGAACAATAAACTGTTTTTATTTGAACGTCCAAAGGTTAAAATGCTTCAAATGGACTGTCCGATCCTCTGCATAGAAAGTCTGAGACAAAATAAATAAACTACAGTCAAGAGGAAATTTTATTTGGAAAACATATGTGCGCTCAAAATACATGGCATAATACGATTCTGCTTTCATATGAAAACAATGTGATAAGTAGTATGGTGCTTATTACTTGGTTTTAAGCGTTTAATTTGTCATATACTTATATGGCAAAATAAATCTTCTGTTTGTTAAGGACGTTGTCAGTTACCGGAATCATATCTTGTACCGGTATCTCATATATTAGGAGCCCTTTTACACATAAGTAAAACTATTGACCAGGGGCTGTCACCTTAAAGAAAAATCACCAGGAAGAGCTAAACTGAATATTTCATTGACATGATACGGGATGTGCAAATTCTTGTCTCCTCTGAAGTCATGAGTAGAGATGATCATAAACATAACCTTTGCGTTCTGTATGGTATGTTAGTGATACTGCTGACTTGAACTTCAGGGACATCTCTCCATCTCTCCAGTGGCGTACTCTGTGAGAGTAAGGTAATATGGTAATATGGTAATATGGGCGCGCTTTTCAACATGCTTTGACATTAAGTTGTCTATCGCTTAAAGAAAGGCTGGTAAGATGAGCACCTGAAGTGCGAAAGGCTTTACCCCTACACTCACCCCTTCCTTTTTCCTTCTACCTGGCACGTAAACAAACAGGTGACGTATGGCACAGTGGCGGGTTTTAATGAATCATTTTATGCGGCACAATTAAATGCACACTTTTGAACGCAAATTTTGGCTAGGATAGCACAACCAGGGTTAATGGCATCAGAGAACACGAGCTGTTGTTGTAATTTTACGTCCTCCAACGTTAAGTCATATCGGACGATGAATGGAATGGGTGAAATGATGCTCAAATGTCTCCAGGGTCCATAGAGTTTAGAGTTACGTGACATTCGTCTTTCAGGATAAAGGAAAACCCCGGAAAAACCTTATCCAGGTAACTCACCCTGACCGAGATTCGAACTCGAGACCTCTTGAACGTGAGGCAGACTCGCTACCACCACGCTACAGAGACGGGCGGAGAAATCGAGTAAAGGACTTAACGTCAATGCTAGAAAACTCATATTGGCATTGTATGAGAAACCGCCTTCTCACCACTTCCTGACCGCAGTCAAACTTTAAGCTAGCAAAAGCAGTTTTGTTGAATTAAGATGTTTGTTTTCCTTAGTTGTCCAATAGTTGTATGCAGTGTTAATTATTTCCGTTATGCTGGTAAAGACATTTAAATGATTTCTATACTGTATTCTCAAAAATAAACAACACTGTTTATCTGAAAAGTGCACATTGAAAGTGCGTACAATGTGCACTGATAGACAATGGCGTACTCATAATAATACTTCTTAATTTACACGATTGCTGTCCTTGGTGCTTTCTTTTTAAATATTGGTGTTTCAATGTCCGGCTGTAAATGAGCTTAAGCGTAGTACAAATTGAAGATTTTCATCCAAAACGCTACCAAATGTCTAAATTACCACTGCTATCCGCGACTGCCTAGTCTCCGTCAGACAGCGACAGATGCTGCAACCAGTGCAAGGCTCACTTATTTACAAACAGTGCCTAAAATTAACAGTGAAATATGGTAATAATGGAAGTATGGTATTAAAACCGGTGTCGTACGAGATAATTAAGAGCAACAAAGATAAGTTCTGTATACAATCGAGGACATACCTTACCTCCGTGTCATTGTGATACGAATGCTATCGAGCAATGGAGGTAGAAAAGATGTACTGGGGAAAATACGGATTAGTTGATATGTTGGACAATTCCATCATAAATTTAGAAGAAAGTAACTCTCTAAAACATCCCTAATGGACGGAATATCTATACTACCGCCATCTACCAGTAGTCTTTAAAACGCTGCGCTTCAAAGTATTAAAGGGATAGCTACAATATAATCACCCTGAATCAATCGGAATATTGCATGAAAGTAATGCGATGTGAGATTAAGCAGTCACAGGTTACATAAGAGGGCAACAATGCGTTTTTCCCCCTCCCTCGCCCTCTCCAATTCCCATATTTCAAGATAAACCAGACAAACTGTTCATAAAAGAGATGCGATGTGGGATTAGGAATCATGAGTTACCTACAACAGCGCGTGCAATAGTGCTCTCTCTCCCTCTCTCTCTCTCGCTCTCTCTCTCTTTCAATTCCGTGTTTCTAGATAAACCAGACATAGAAGAGATGCGATTTGGCATTAGAATTCACGAGTTACCTACACAGCGCGGGCAATAGTGCTCTGTCTCTCCCTCTCTCTCTTTCATTTCCGTGTTTCAAGATAAATCAGACGAACTGAAATTATGATTATGTGCCGGTAGGTCAGTTGCCGGTTTCCACTCCTCTGCTGGGACCATTTCGGGACCGCCAGCTAGGGACGTTTGGGGCTCGGCTGTTGGGCTCATTGCCGTCCGCAGTAGGGGAGCGTGTCCGTTGTCCTGGCCTGTCGGGGCAAGTCTCTAAGTAAACTGTAGGGACCCTACCCTCTGTTCTGTCGTGGTTCCGTGGGTTACCGCTCTCAGTCTCCTTCACTTCATCCTTTCTCCAGGGGTGACCCATTTGGAAGCATAGGGACAATGGGTCCAGAATGGTGGCCTACGTACCGAATCCCCTCCGTAATGAAATCGTTCCAATGATAGGTAATGTGACTTTCTTTCCGCAGCTCCAAGCTCCAATATTCCATGCAACATTTTGCCTCTGCTTAGCCAATCTTACCTGGTAGTAGTAAATATTTCGAGTACCATTGCTTAAAAAAAAAAAAAAAAAAAAAAAAAAAAAAAAAAAAAAAAAAAAAAAAAACAGTGTGTGTGTTGTAGTTAGATTTACATTTTTAACACAGAAAGACAATTTTATTTACAGTGGCTTATTTGATACAGTCTTGTAGCTGAATAATGCTCTGAAAATTTGTCTTCGCTATATGCTTCAGCATGAGGCGCATTGAATGACTCCTAAGCTCATAATGTATTCAATATTAGTAGGATATATACTTTACGATCATGAAGAGCGAATAAATGCTGGTTCTATCAGTCCCAATTAAACATTTGTTGATTGCTCATGTGGATGGTTGGTAACCAACACTTCCCACATGGCCTTTGGGGTAACCTCGCCCCACCACGTGATGATCGGACCCATTTCTCAGGTGGAGGCACCCAGAGGGCGTGTCCATTACCTCCAATGGTAGGGTGATAGTGAAGATGACGATGAGGCGAGAGGACCTACAGCTTATACCGTGGACTGCGAACCACGTTGGACATGGGGACACTTCACATGTGCTAGACAGAGGTGAAGGCGTGAATGGGGCCGACTTAAAATCACCACTCCAGAGCCGGGAATCGAACTCGGGAACCTTAGCACGGGACCGCGAACGAAACCACTGCACTACCCCGGCGCCCTTGATTGCTCATATTACACAAAGAATCCACCGCCGCAATGAAGCCAGGCTACTGTAACCGGTTAAATTGGTTCGTCTAGCTGTGTCTAGAAAGTAGTAGGGACAGGAGTGAGGATAAATTCACAGTTATAGTACGTTCCTTACCACCCCATCGCAGCAAAAAACTTTCCTTATTAAAAAAATTTTAAAATAATATTGTATATCTGCTCCCAAAGTTTCTCGGGCTAATTTTGGGACGTGCTATATAATAGGAAATACGATACGCTCATGTTAGCACACGCATCCTAAGCTCAAGTCAAACCTTGTGATTTACTTATAGTTACTGTCCGAGTTCTAATGGCAGAGGAAGATGCGTGTCAACAGTTAAAATAGAAATATGGGAAACGTTTAAAAATGGCAGAAAACAAATAATACTTGATACAATAGATTCACCATTAGAAAATAATCCGTCGTTTGCAGTAGTGCATGTTAGGAAAGTAACATCGGAAAGTATTAGAGTGTGAAGTGCACTCTAAACAGACTGTTTCCTATACGACAATGAGTTATTGGTGGATTCACATTTGAGTGTTGCACCTTTGTTTGTGATTAATGGGGCCCGGAAGTTGAACCAATAAAACAATACAGCAGGATAGTAGTGACGGGGTTATATGCTAACAGCATCTCGTAAACATACGGGAGTGGGTTGAGTCTATGCAGTCGCGCACGTACTCATACAACCAAGGTCACGGGCAACGGCAGTCTATCAAACGCAGCCACACGACGACACATTATAATAGAATATATAGTAATTTATTCAAAATTCTACAAGGCAAATTTATCTTTTTCGGATATATGAAGATAAAAAATAATTATTAATATTTACAATGTTCACAGTAAATAACAAGCTAATTCATTGTGACAATGGATTACCTATGTCTGTGCATATGCCTTGTTACAGAGAAGAATATACATTTTAAAGGTTTCAAACGAAAACAATCTTATGTTCACCTCCAGACAGTCTCTGCATTGTGATAAGCTCTCTACATCGCATAATGTGTCTGGAGTAAATAAAAAAAAATGCAACTGTTTTGTTTTTGTCCATTACAATTTTCTGTAGAACCTTGTGGTTCATTCCGAACTTTACACAGAGTGGAATATGCTATATCTTTCTGGAGAACGCCTTTTATTTTCTGCTGTACCTGTAGAAATATTCCGTCTGCTTGGTGAGGCCAATGCCCGCGACCTTACATCAACAGTACGAGTTGATGACTCCGTAGACTGTCTATATACCTCATGCACAACTCACTTCGAATTTTTGGCTAAACTTCGGGCCGTAGTGATTAATGTAAGTAATATGTTCATTTCCGTAGGTTTATAACGATTGTTACCCTACATTGTACTTTGAAGGGCACCTTTTTGTGGATGAAATATGTTCAGCTGCTGTTAGTGGCGCGGACTGGAACTACTTTCGCATGGATAGTGTTAAACCCTAAAGGAACTCAAGCTTTATACATTTCTATGGAAATGTCCCGTTCTGTTAACCTGCGGTTTGAAACTGAAAAGGAGTCTACGAATGCTAAATGAACTAACGTTTCATCATGGTAAAATGTAAAATTATTCTTTTCTTTCTTATTTTACTTACCTTTCTCAATCGTATGAAAGTCCTTCGAAACAATGGACCTCCCCAGATTGCAACTTCATAAATCTGCTCCAGAGAATGATATATCATCAGCAACAAGCGTCGGAGGTTTTTTAAACTAAGGACCATAACAACCATGTATGATCACCCTTCTTTTTACACTCATACTAGGGGAGGGGATCTCTATATCTTCCCTTTCATCCCTATCTGTAAGGACACTCCCCGTTGCCCTTACACGCATTAGCTCCTCCCTTAACCATGAGGGTTCAAGAGTTCAAACTCAGTTTATATACTCCCACCCTCACGCCCTTGTTATCTCACGATATTCAGGCGAGAGAGGGAGGGATAGCAAAGATGCCTTCATGATGTATAGCCTCCGTGACCTACTCTATGGACCACGGTTGCCTGATAGCAAGCGATTTATCCATTTTATCTTTCTAGGCTAGTTAACTAGTGATTTATTACTATTCCGAGAAAGAAATGACACGATATTTGCCATATGAGTCATCTATGTGCATGGAGTCACAAAATAGTTGAGCAAGTGAAGCATTTCGTAAGTAGAAACTAATGCTATTTATGTACAACTAAAATCTTTGGCTTACACCGTACGCCTTTATTTAGGTATCATATTAACTAATAACCTTGAAACCTTAATGCACATAAAACGTAGAAAGCAATCACAAGGAGAACTGCTGTTACTTCCTCAGTTATAACATTTTATCAGTTACATAAAATCAAAGGTAAACAATTCAATTTATCTATTAACAATCTGGAGAAAAAGAAAAAAGGCATAACCTTTTTATGTGAAACTTTTTTAAATGAATCATCTTGAAGTCTTGATTTTCAAATTGTGTTTTACTCACTTACCGTTGTTTAAGTCTCTCACTTTGGAGAGACGTTTTTTACATTCAGGAAACCTCTAAGCCGATATATATATATATAATTTAGCACTTCTCTTACCTTAAACAGGGATAGATTAAATAGACATATTTTGAGAAAATCTCTATTGTGCAGTAGGCAGATAATGTCTAAGGTCATAATCTAATGTTTGAGTTCTAATATGACCATATGATATTTAAAACAATCGAATGAAAAGTTGTTCTAAATTCCTCTAACGTCAGCTTATCGCAAATTATGTATAATTTATTTGATTATCACATTTGAATTTTCAATTAAAAGAAGAATTTTCTCTGTCATTTTCCCTAGCAATATTTATTTACATTATGTTCTAAATAAAATAAAATAGGACATAAATGCAAAGATTATAATAAAGCATATAGCTGTATGAAAACTTTTGCGAAGTTTTTGTTACTCTTTTATCAATGTCGTTCAAAGAAGGTTGTTTAAGGAATTCAACATTAATATTATTATATTTCAATCATTCTGTAATAAGGAATTGGATAGGTTGAAGGTAGTTGGATAAAAACAATAAATAAAATGCCAAATGCTGTCTGAATATTTCACAAATGTTTAATATATTATAATACACTATCTTGTCATATATACGTTTATATATATTGGACGAAACCAACAAAACACTCTCATGTTTTGATTACATGCAACATGTAACCATTTTGCTATATAAAGGTAACACTGTTGTGTGTCCATACACCAGATATTAAGGAAACTATTAAAGTTCACATTTTTAATTTCATAAATTCACTGTTTAAATAGTAGCCAAACATAACTCACATCTATGACATAATGACACTAAGGTCCTCTGAATGTTCTTTCTAGCTTCAGTTTAAACGACTAAAAAACTCGCAAGCACACTAAGCATTTGTCTAGTGTTATTTGCGCTAAGTAAATACACATACATGTTTCCTATATACCTGAAGTTTAAACCTTCTTTGTACAATATCAACACGGTTAATGTCTCCATCTGCCAATGATTTTCACTGCACAATATGGTAATATGGCACTATTTATTTTATAGCAGTCCTATCTGCTTTGTAAAATTCGATTTCGATTCTAATATCACATATGTTCTATAAATAAAGTGTTATAATATTAATGCACTCTGAAGATCTGAATTGATTCATTTCACTTGAAATATTTGCTATTGACCATGATTTTCATGCTAAGCAATCTCACTTTTCTTAAAGCGTAAACAAATTGAACATAAATGTCGAGACAACTTCAGATTTTAATTAGAGATAAAACTATTAAACTCGTATTAAACAATTCCTTCAAGTAAATCTAGAGAATTGACAAACTATTTAATGATACATGCGGAAATATGCCAGACAAATGAAACTATATCTTTTCGATCATTAGAAGTTCGAACTAAAATCCCAATGCTTCACCGTTCAAAATTATTCAATAAAGTCAAAATGTTTTAGTGCCTAAAATGTAATTATAAATTGAAGACGGAGAAAATATGTAGTGTAATTTATAAAACTAATAAAGCATTACATTTAATTCTGAGATATCTACAACAGATTTTGGTAAAGGTTTTTAATTCAAATTCAATTTTTTTTAAATTCGAATTCAATTTATCAATAAAATTATGGTAAATTTACAGCTGAAATTGTTGAATCTTCGAAGCCATTATACAAATCTTTTAATATGTAGCATAATATTTTAATTTCATTTATGGCAAGATAAAAAGTGTGGCACTTCAGGAATGTTTAATTGCGAGTTTCAATTTCTTATTACTATAAATTTTTCTGATAGAATATGTCAAAAAGTCATGTCTTGGTTCTAGTTCTGAGAAATAGACAATTTTCTCTTAGTAATAAGAGTTTCACATTTTTTATTTTAAAGATAACTCTGCCTTAACATGTGCTCCGAACTCCCTTGAATTACCTAGTAAATACATTGTTTTGTATATCAAATTCAGCAGAAAGCCCCAAACAAGCTTTTGCATAAAATTAACAAACTAGTTTAAAGAATATATCCTTCCAAATTATGTTAAGTAAATGTGAAACTTTTAGCACACTTTCCTATAGGGGTATGTCCATTTTTTACCTGTGATAATTCAAATTTGTTTTTGTTTTGTTTAATTTTCGTCCTTCATCCTAATTGAATGTGACTTCACAACAGGAAATTTCGTTCTGCTGGACTCGATAAAAAGGTAATCGATTAGTAGATATGTTTAGCATTGTGTTGTAAGCTCTGTTATAAAAGCGTAATTTTGCTAATATAATTAAGGTTTCATTTTATAAATTATTTTTGCTATTAAGGTATGAAGATAGATTTTAGGAACTTGCAAATTTTGTAATTCTAAAACTTTACTCAAGTATCAAGTTAAATCATTAAGGAAGAGTTGTGTTGCATTATACCATAAAAACAATACGAGGGAGTGCGGAACACGCTTTATGTTCAGAATTTTATAAAAATAGATATTATCTCCTCAAATTACATATTTTTCCCTTACATGTTCACTATCTACATTTCATGTTGACAGACGGTGAGAACTTAGAACATCAGTTAAATAGCTGGTATTACTTCTCAGAAGACGAAGTCTGGCTCTTTTGAAGAAAGAGAAAAAAAGAACTACTCAACTAAATTAGTGATAATCACATCTAATTTAAAATTCTGTCACAATAATTGGCGTTTCTCCTATTTGTCTTCAACAGAGAGTGGTTTAAATGTCACTGACACATGAAGATACAATAATACTTAGTCCAAAGGAATAAAATAAAGCTTTTGTAATATTTATGCATTTTCGTAGACAGAGCCATTATTACAATTTCAGCTGTCAGACACACGCAATAATTTGGAAAAGAATACGCTGACATCTGGAAGAAAAGTAGAAAAGAATAATTAATGTGAGTGACTCGACATCTGTGCTTAAGTGACGTCATGGCTACAGATCTGTATGATCAGTCGCTTCCTTCCGGTTCACCTAATTGCAGGTTTTCAGGAAGTGAAGTCTTAGGACGATGTGCGAACTTTCTATAAAGTCAACTGCTTTGTGATAACTTCTCAAAAGCAGTAATATACGTTAAAGCTAATACCATTTGTCCCATGATTCTTGTGCTCTTTATAAATAGCTTCTGTTACAACATTTCCGTGCGCACGATTGTAATATCCATTACTAGATCAATAAATTCAACTCTTCTTTCCTTGTAGCTTGGAAAATTGTGGCAAAGTTATTACCTAATATTCTCTTCATCGTTACAAAACTTAAATTGATTTTCCCTGTTCCTAAGAGTGATAACCATTAAATAGCTTTTCAAAAAGTCGCCTTTAGATGAGACAAACTGCTTTTGATACGTTCTCTTTCACAAGCACCAAATAAACCTCAACACTGTAAGCTGCAGTTCAACACTGCATAACAATGACGCAGATTATGCAATAGTTTGCAAGTGTAAGGCCACTTGCAAAGCATATCTGTTTTTTCCAAATACATCCCTAATGATGGTCTCAGAAAGTGGCGATTACTTAGACAGCAATATTTGTTGTCATAACTTCATATGCAGAGTACATTTTTATACGAAAGTAAGTAAAAAATCATCCGAATTGTATTCAATACTTTTGCGGCAACATCGCTTATTACAGCATGATTATAATGTATTGTTTCAGTGTCAAAAGCTCTATTCAAGTTTGGTGTGAGTTACTTTATTGGCTGTTCAATAGGTAAACACCATAGCTCCAATATTTGGGCTTTGGAATAGTTTATGGTCAGTATTAGAACTCACTATACCTGTTAGCGGTATAAGAATTTTGCACAAGTACTTATAGTAAGGGACGTTAAGGAAACTGTAATTGCACTTTATTTGAAACAGGACTACGAATCCGATGAAGAATCCATTTAAGGAGAAATAAAAACCAGCGTAAAATTTACTGACTTCATGATCCGCTATCTCAGAACTATTGAACGCATCAAACTATGATTTTAAAGAAAGTGGAAGTATGGCTCTCATTTACTAATATATTTGTATATAAAATGTACAATAGTTTGTGAAGGAAGTTATGCTGTTTGTCTTAATTAGAGAAGTTTTATTCAATGTCATCAGAAAAAAGTTTTAAATCATAATCAAGCAACTTTAAAATATCAAAGTAGATCAGTAAAAACATCAAGGGGATTCTTCATAAAATCAAAATGTAATTTAGCTGTTTTCAATTGTTCCTGAAAAATCGGGCCATTTGTATCAGAAAATGCTATTCAGAGAAAAGCACTCCTCTTTTCACATTTTTTACGCATGGACATATGAAGCTGTCATATTTAGATGTGGTGTCAATCATTAGATCACATCTCACTTTTAAAGATGAGCTGAAGTGTATCTCTGTACTCCAAAGGCTATAAGTTACCTTTTATCCTGTGAAATGATGCAAAATTTATACCTAGATGCACCATCTTATTAATTGCAGTATTTATATTTCTTGTTTTATGTACAAAAATTTAAAACTATATAATTCTCATGGCTGCGTGTAGAAACATCAACATTTTGTATTATGCGTTGGCTAATGCCATGTTCTAAAGACAATCGATATGTATGTATATCTCAACCAGTTCTAGATAAACTTCAAGACCGTTTTGACAGTGTTTGACTAAATATTGTATGAAGGAGAACAGATAGTACGAAAGAAAAAAATAAGTGACGAATATATTCAGATTTATGGAAACCACGGCCCTAGTATTTTCTCCCAGAAGGACTAAGTGCGAAAATAACATTTATTTATGTTCAGGTCAATGTTATTTGTGTATATTGATGAATACCAATATTACAGAGCAGTGTCCTATAACAATTGCAAACCCTTGCAGCCCACATGTGAATATCACAGCTAGCAAGGTCTGATACAACATGGCTTTTTGTGTGTAGAACTATTCTTAAAATTTAGAAAAAAAATGTATTTCACCTCTTACTTTTCTGTTATAATGTGTTATTAGTAAAATGTTTTATTTTCAATGATAAAGAATTAAAAAGAATGAATGAAAGTTTTATCGTCATGTTCTTTAATTTTCAAAACAATGCGATTCTTGAGAAAACAGATGTTATGTTTAAAGTTTAACCTATTATGAAAAGAGCCTTTTCGTAGGACAATTTGGTTATGGCTTTTCTTCTTCGTGCACATTTGGACCATTATTTTTTCTGTATAAAATAGTGGCCAGCAGCTTTATTTTTTTATTTTGTAGATCATTATATTTCGCATTTTATTCGTTGCATATATTCATATATTCATTTATTTTTATTATGAAAATTGGGAAAATGTTAAGCGTATGCTATTTGGTATTATTTTTAGGCTTTTTTGTTTTGTTAATCCGTTGTTCGCCTATCTAATATTCTACCTTTTGCTTTCTAGATAACGATTAAACACTTGGTAGCTATAACAAAAGTGCATTGGTTTTATCTACAGGTGGCTCTTTATGCGTAAGCAGAAGATTTCGTGGGATTTGTTTCTTCGTAATTTCTGGAGCTTTTCTGGAACAATTGCCATATATAATACATTAGCTGAAGTTAAATGTTTAAAAAATGAAAATTAGCAGTTACACTTTCACGTTTTGGATGTCAAACCATACGGGGCTTTCATGCCTTGATACTCAGTGAAAATGTTTTATTTTAAAGATAATAAATAGGAAGATAACAAAGCATACACACTTAACCAAAACAAAAACAAAAAAAGAAAGAAAGTAATTGAATGAGGTTTCTATTGGAGTTATACAACTATATTGCGGATAATTTTTAACTTACTTTCGTATTTTCAAGTGTTGTCCTCAGAAGTATCAATTTTGAGACAACATATCTTTCGATACCCATTGTTCGAAAGTTCTGGACAATTACTTGGTGAGAATTTAAGTATAATCGTCACTAACATTATTTATTTCCGAATGGTGTTGCTGAAGGAAACAATTTTCATCCAGTTGCGCCCGAAATCTTAAGGCAACGATAACTCAATACTAATGTTGTAACATGTAGGTGGGAACAACTTCTGCCTATGTAGGTACTTCTTATTGCTGCTGCAGATGTTTCAGTCTTATAATTTACCTCGTCTTTAACAAACGTCCACGCTTTGGAAACCACTGTCAACTTCAAAGTTGCTCTTTGGCGTGTAAAAACGAACTTTACGAGCCTCATTCCTTGCGAGCGTTCCTGGCAAGGAGCAAAGCATTCGCCTCTTCTTCCTCCTCATCGACCTGGATGGTGCTGTGGTTGTAGAGACCTTGGGCCATGAGCTGAAGTGCCAGGGGATTCTTCTGCCCACTTGCTTTCTTGATCTTGGCCCTCTTATTCTGGAACCAGATCTTGATTTGAGCCTCGTTGAGTCCCAACTCCCGGGCGAGCTCCGTACGTCGGCGCTCAGTTAGATAGCGGTTCTCGGTGAATTCGTGTTTGAGACGAGCCAGTTGTTCTCCGCTGAACGCCGTCCTCGGTCGCTTTTCCTCTGGTTTCTTGTCTTTGCGCTTCATCCTCCGTGAACGTGGACCTGCAACACACAGATACAGCACTTCGTTACAAGAGATATTCCATCAATGTGGTCCTCAAATATACCCAGGCTGCTTTAAACGTAACAACAGAGAAACTTTTTAACTGTTTCTCTGATCTCGGAAGTTAATTTCGATTACATTACAAGCCCGAAGAACCTTGCAATAAAACAAAGATAATATTCGGTGTCTACCAAAAGTATAAGAATACATATTACAAAGGAATGTACCTATCTATGTTACCCTTACACAATAACTGAAACATTCATTCATTTATTAAGTATGCTCAAAATACCAGAGTATATTTAAAATTTCTTTCTTTAGAGTTATTTTAACTCAAGGTTCATATCACGGCTTACATAGAATAATTAATATAAAAAGTTTATAAAACTTGAAACTTTCACAGTGATGATTACTAATTAAGGTTGCTTGGGTTATAATTACCAGCCGTGTTAAATTGATGAAGTCATAGAGTTTTAGGCCATTTTGACTCTGTGGCCTTTTTCAGGATCTGAAGAAGTTCCGGACTTTAACACGGCTGGTAACCCAATAATCCTTAATTATTAAAAATAGTTTGTTAGATTAACACAGGTAATTTATAAATACGTGAAACGTTACCTGCTGCACTTAGAACGAAATATGTCAAATACTTATTATTATGCTTACTTAGATATTAAAAAAAAACATCACAGATTTAACTTCTTTGCCTGAAATAAATATTTTATTTGTTAACTACTCTGTCAACTAGCAGGGTCATATATGTGCCGCTGGTGTGCCGGAATTTGGGCCCGCAGATGTTCCTTCACGTGTCAATAAATGTTCAGGCACAAGTCTTCCTTTAAAGCGCAATTAAAAACTATCCTTTACTCCGAGTTTGAACCTGACTTGAGATCGGTAGATAATGCCAACGCGTTTCCTTGAAGAATTAATACCACGGTTTGAAACTGTTAATGTCTACACTTTCATGAAAATTTTTTTCAGCATAATATACATTCATTTTCGTGGTCCTATGTACCAAACTGTTCCAATAAAACAATTCCTGAAAGGTTAAAATGTAGTCATATGTAAAATGCACCATGTTATGAAAAGGTTAAGATAACAAACTTTTTAAATAGTGCATATTAGTTCTGAAATAGTTATTTAATCCCAAAGATTAAATTTGAGAAAAAGAGTTTGTCGCATATTTAAGGTGCAGGTAATTTTCAATTATGTGTTTAATTATCAGAATTCCATATTTAAAATTATTTTATCATTAGACTGTTCAGAATTATCCGTACAATTTCAAAGAACATGCACAAAATATTTGAAGAAATTGAACAATATTTCCGGGTAAGTGAGACGCCTTTAACGGACATATGGGAATGATTTTTAAGGAATTCTCAGCCCCCAAATTATGTTTACGTATAACCATTTCCTTGTGTTTTACTATCTCCAAGGTAGCTCCAAAGGTTTATAATAACATGTCGAAGAAGCTTCAATTTTTCTCTACTTTATTGCCTTAAAACCGTCGTCAAGTTTTGCCCCTTTCAATATCGTTTATAAGTTCAGATTACTTCCACTAAGTATTCATTAACTGAAGATAAAACAAAATATTAACCACTAATATTTTTACCCACCGAGAAGCTCGATGTCGAGATTTTATTAGAAACGTGTTTTGATATCCCCTGAATAAAAAAGAAAGTCGTTTCATAAAAACGTCCAAACGCGCGCGTGTTTGTGTCTGTGAGCAGCATAACATAAAAAGAAAATAATTTAACTAAATAGATTTGTTATTTATTCAGTATTTTCAAGAAAGTAACATGAAGAAAACATATATGCACGAGTCAATTTTCTAGGTGTAGCTTATTAAACCCTGTTCATTCTGGAAGGCTTTGGTCTAACCAGTAAACATAATATACAGACAAAATATTTACTACACAAATAATGTAGATCTCGTCGTTAAAGCAATCAGTTTGTGAGTTACACTTTTTTTTCTTTTCCTGCAACGTTTTAAAATGCTCTAATATGCAAAGAGGAGCATTATAATTCAATGAAATCTCAGAGCAGGCACACCTGCCTTAATGAGACAAGTAGGAATTTCAGGTAACCTTGAGTTGAATCGCCATCTCTTTATTAAAGGCATTTCGGATCATAAAAGTACGTTTTTGTTGTGTCTTAATAATTTTGCAGTAAAATGGGTTAGATTATAGTCCGGCTTTAATGTAAGTTAGCTGAGGAATTTCACCTGGTATACGACTGACAGCTTCTACAAGCAAAACTTACTTCACATTTCAGAAGATAAGCCTCGAATATAATGTTGATAATTTCGGCTGTAAAATATAATTTTAGGTGAGGAGGGAACATTCTTATAAATAATATTGAAAACATACTGAAATTAGTATCAAGTTTGATATTTATCGGACTTTGTGATCCTTAGGCATACTGTTCTCAGACAAGTCTTTATGTCTCTAACTTTTTATCATGGGACCCCAAAACATGTACTTCCTTTGAGATCAATTATTTTGTGTAATGCTCCATAACTAACCAATAACTAATATGGCAGAGAAAGTATGTAAAGGTGCATGAAGGTAGGTTGCTTTCCACAGAGTATAGAAAAGATATCACCAGATGTCTTGGGTTCTATCAAACCGCAAACATTCCATGGTCTCCCGTAGAGTCAACTGCCCATACGTTAATTAATTATTTGGCAGCAGCGCTGACAGTCATTGTGTTTTGCCAATATCGGTGAAACGTAACATGGTGTGGTCTGAAGAGGAGGGTTACAGGGTCACCTTAAATGTCATCCAGAGCTCTCAATTACCTTACACCGTGTGAGGTCTCTAAGTGTTAACCTCCTGCTGATTCCTCGAGAGACTCTAGAGGGTTCCTTTGTTCAAGTTCTGCGACATTGTGACATCGCACAATGTTGCCAACCTTCATGACCGCACACAATTGACTGCCTTTGTCAAGTGCGTAACCATATGAATCGAAATTCGATTTTATAGCTAACATGATAACCAGGAAAACTTTAAACTTTAAAATGAAAAATATATTTTAATTTACGTATATATTTTTATGCTGTATTTGATTGCGTGTTTATTTAATCGATTATTCCATTACTACTAATATTTCAGTGTAATAAAATGGTTTTACATCAAGGAGAGCTATAAATAGACATATCTTATGATAACGTCCTTTGAAATTAATGGCCAGAAAAGTATACAAAATGTTAGGCCTAAAACTCTCGTAGTACTTTCAATACCATTATACATTTTTATACAAACTATTCATATAAAAGCTTACCTTTCAATCGTTACAATTGTGATAAATATTGGTGAAAATAGGTTTTACAAGTTACTATTACATAATATTATAACTTTTTACTTGGTTACCTTAAACAAATTCGATCAAACTTATTTATTGGCAACACGGAAACACAATCCAGGAGCTAGTAAATCTGAACACATTTCTCTCTACCTTAGCTGATTAGGATATATATATATACATATATATATACATATATGTATATATTACAAGATTTCTGATTCCTTTATAATAAACATTTTGGGAAAACTAAATACCAAAAATGTTCTCCAAATAAACCAATGATTAAAATGAAGACGATCTACGTCCGGCATCTTTCGATGCCTCAGTCAAGGGTGCAATATCTTAAAACAAACACATTTTTTCATTTTATGTAGGTCAAAAACTGTAATTCCTTCGATAAATAAATTAATAAATTGTGTCGACATTTCAGACACGCTGAAGTATGCCTTTACTAAAACAACCTAGATTAATGACTATTTTTATATATTTTATAGAGTAAGGAACTATAAGCAAATGAGAATGAAAGTTTTTGAACTTCAGATTACAGGAAAACCGTTTAATCATGTTAAATTACACCAGAATTATTATACTCTCATTACAAAGCGAAGCAAAATATCTTAAAATCTTTTTTATACCTTTTTGATACTTAAACTTGAAATTATTTTTTGTTTTCATTTTGAATAAATGACAACTTCAGTGAAGTATTAAATTTATAAATGAACTTAATATTTTACAAATAGCCACTTTACCTTCTCTGGGTAAGTGAAAATTGAATTAGTGAATAGCAAGATTAACACTAATATAAATAAATGATAGGAAGCTGGCTAAATAATTGTAATAAATTACTTTCTGTATGTTTGAAAATTTGATCAAGAAGTCATTACCAAAGTTCCGTGTTGATTAAACATTTCCGCGAAAACAGTAACAGGAAGCATATTAGCTTAAGATTACGCTACTATGCATTTAAGACATTCAGCAGTCAGAAGTATACAACATTCTGAAAGTTAAAATGGGAATCATCAGGAATGGGTTAATATAGCTATAGTGAATCAAACCACAGAGTAAAAATAATCATTTACATGAGAATTAGAAATTAACGCTTGACAGTGTGGTAGAATTAAACATGAACATTTAAAGGAGAATATCCGCATTCCACAAATGATAAAGAATACAGAGGTTAGGAAAGTATTTTAGTGGTGTTGCGTAGCGGGAAATAAAATACAGTTACGATTTGCGAGGAAGCTATCAAGACACGCACAAAGGAGTAAACAGATAATGAAAAGACCGAGGCGTTAGGTCATTGTATCCCAAACACTCGGCAGCTGTTTGCGTGTTTGTAAAGGGGATGAGGAAATGGCTCATCCTATTCAGTATTGTTGCGAAACGTTAATTCACATCCCCTAGCGGCGGGGTGAATAATGCCAACTCCGCTCGTTATTCATAAGGAGAAGAAACCATTATTGCCAAGTGCTACCGCATCACAAGCGGTTGGTGGTCGTGTGGGAAAACACATCGGTCAAACCTAACCTCAAACACTTCCTGTAATGCGATTGAAACTTCATCCCGAATGCCATAATACAATTCACATTAAAATGTATGTAATTTAAGGTACGGATATACTTCTACTCCTGTATGTTCATTTTGTAAACTTGGCATAAAATGGTCGGATATGTTGTCAAATTTCTTTCTGTAATCACAGTGTGAAAAATATTTTTACAACGCCTATTCTCCGTTTACTTTGTAATAAATCTAGATAGCCCATTCTCCATTTACTTTGTAATAAATCTGGATAATTATTTTATTGTACATGTCCTTACAGGTAGAATGGGAATATGAAACTGCGGTAGCTTTAAGTGATAGTCAAATCTTTGAAGAGTTTGTTCGCGATATGATAGCTTTAAGAGTCTATTTCTTTACCTGATAACTAATACAAAAACGAATGCCTTCCCACTTGGACAATATAAACAAACGAGAAGAGATGTTTCAGATATGGTTAGCTTCACACACACACAGACACACACACAGACACACACACACACACACACACACACACACACACACACACACACACACACACACACACACACAAACAAACGTAATTTGAATAGAGCGTCCTTTATCGATAAGTACACTTTTTGTTATTTTGATTTTGCCTGTTTCTTACGGTCTACCATTTATGCAAGAGTCATTCATAATGAGCAGGACTTCTGAAGCTATTTCCAGAAAAATTCAAGATATATATTTTATTTTGTCTTAATATTGTCTTAAACATGTAGTATTTTAACCAATTTTGATATAAAGTATTTTGATAAAATCAACATCAAATCACGCACGCACACACACATACACACACACACACACACACACACACACACACACACACACACACACACACACACACACACACACACACACACACACACGTTTGTAAAAATTATTTTATTGGGTTGAGAGAGACTGAAAATGTGCACCTTCTTTTAAATCTCGTTGAGTAAGTATTTGTATTCCTCAGAGTAGTACTATATCGACATTTCACCAAAAATGCATATTTTGGAATCCCTGAATCCAATAAAGTTATGTATGCGTATATGTGTGTTCGTTAGTCGTATGTAGGTAGCTTAAGCTTCTGGTATTATGATAGAAATCGGTAGACATTTCTGAGAAAAGAATTACGAACAACTAATGGAAAAGAAGAATGGGAATTTTCTTGAAAAAAAAATTAGAGACTCTAAACTTCAATACCAAGTTTAGAATTTATCAAGTTGGTTAACATACACGCGCAGGGAACCTCCTATTGTCTTTTGATTAAGAGCACCGCAGGGTATACTGTTGTTTTAATTTATTAAATTTTGGCTGGAATTGCATCTTCTGTACTGACCATAATTAGGCCCATGTTCTTATAAAAGGTAGCTTGGAAAAGCTTTCTATTGTACTTACTTTTCGAGTTACACGTTCACGCACATACACAAACAACTTTGGCTTCAAAACATGTATTTCTAATGAAATTTTGGTGGCGAATTTGGGTGTAAAATACAATACGGTTTCTACCTACTCAAATCATGACAGATGAAGCAAGAATGTTTACTTGACGATACATGTCGACAAAGGTTTGCCGTGACAATAAATCTGTTACTTTAATGAATGTTCAGAAGTCGGGTCTATAACTGGAAGCGGCGGCGTGTTCAGGAGCACGATGGGACACGACATCAAGGTAGACAACATTACACGACCTTAATCAATATCGCCAGTCATATTTCACTCCTGGAAGCCTCATCTCCGGTATGCCCACTAGCCTTTTTACTTCAATCTTCATAATCTTCATCATGAATACCAATGTGATAGATAGAAAATGAGTTTCTCTCGTGGGTAATACCCAGTGCAAAGGTCATCCGACCTTTATAAATCATTTCCTTGTTACTTACGTTTACTAAGGAAGAAAAGAAACTTTACTCCACAGATCGTCAGCTATTGGAACAATCATTGTACATTCCATCCCTCTGGTAGATATTAGTTTCTGCCTTTCACAAGTAAGGAACAATAGAAATAAAACCAAAATTTACTTTTTTAAAGAATTGTGCGAATGCGTCAATTTGATGTTTGTTTTAAAGGAAACTTTTAACCGGAAACAATTTTTTTTCTATTTAGTCCTGAAAGCTATGAAATTTACTTAGGTATTTCTATATCCTTGTCCAAGCCATGAATACAATAACAAAGAGAAAGGGGTCATCTTATTGTGATGATCTGCAGTATGCTTACATAATTTGTGTTTATACATGTGCTGCTAACTGCGGATCTTGTTATTAATGTTTTAAAGCCAGCTGAAGTCTATACAATAATTCTGTCAACACTTAGCGCTAGACTTTGGCACGAAACCTCTTGTCCCATTATGTGCAAGTTACGGAGGGGAGAGGAAATGCTCGGTGCAGTCGGCACGAGTGTCGTCATTTGTTTAACAGCGCGAGAAACATGGAACTTCTAACCTATTTGCATACAGGACACACACGCTAGACGCTATTCAGGTGCACGGATTGATGGATATTTGCACTCCTATCGTTTCAGTGGTGGCTTTACTCATTATCTGCATCGAATTTAACAATAACTAAGCCAATTGCAGAGATTACGTAAATGCAGATACAGTTTTCGATCTTGGCATTGTTATTATCTCTAATAATTTCCTACAGCAGTAAAGCAGCTATTAATCATACAAAAATTCGATAGGGAGGCTTCATCGGTAAATACGTGCTTCCAGACCTCTAATTTAAAAAGGACTATTTTAGGGAAAGATCTAGTATATGTGTTGTGTGTATGTGTGTAGACAGTATAATTCAAAAAATGAAAAATCCAATGTATACCAATCTTAGCGCATTTGTGATCAAAATCTTCCAAAGATTTTCAATAAAATCCCAGACATCATGCCACCTTTTACATGCATTTAGTTTTTCATAAAATATTTTATGGAGAAATAAAATGTAATTTAACTTTTCTGGGAATAGCATCTAAAAGCAATCCTCGTTCGAAAAGAATTTTTATCTATCACTAGATGGACAAAACTATACTATGCAAAACGTTTATATCTTTTTAGGACAGAAATTATTAGAATAGAAACATTTGCCTATCGCTGCATGCGCTTTGTACCTACAAGACATATAATAAAACTAATGCATTTACACTGATACCATAAAAGAGATGAAAAAGGAACGTTGTGTAAGAAGCTATAAATAAATGACAGTGGATAGAGAGAGATATGTGAATGTAACACAAAACCTGGTTTTGCCCTTCAACAGCCGTGGAATTTTAAAAGGATTCATATTGATGGATATGGCTATCGTTTTGCTGTTGTCTCGTTGTATCTACAGCAAAGCCTATAATGAAGCTTCTTCTATAAAGAAATCTCGATTAGCAGGGAGCTGATGTAAGCTTTTGTGAAGTAAGATTGTAGAGGAGTGAGTAAGAAAAGAGGTACCTATTGTATTTCACCAAAAAATTTTATGAAAACATTTCATCGGGCTCCCGTAAGCTTCTTCTCCTAAGCGCTTTTAGAATAACCTCCATGTTGATGTGGGAATAGAAACATTTTATTTTATCTGATATGACTTATTAAGTACTTATTTATACTTTGGCTATCCTTTAGCTGGGCCCTGGCTCCTTAAATATTAAAATTTAAAAGAGTTTTAATGGTTAAATACCAACATGGAATTTAAGTTCTCATCTTTCAAGAGTGAGATATAAGTTTCAAGAAACTTTTCCACACCAAACTATTTTTTAAATAGAATAGGAGTAGAAAAATCAATGTGAATGGTAATCTAGATTGAGCAAATGTCGAGTACTAGTGCCCTGAGGGAAGGCTCGCCACTGCAACAATATCGCCAGCATGCTGAGAACAGTTGCGGATTGCCTCCGTCAACAAAGCTGTATACGAAGGAGATTTTCTTTGCTTTATTTGAGTGCTTTCTGTCAGCGCGCCATGCCATGTCAAGCACACATAAACAAGCTTCAGCCTTTATCCTCAATCGATAATGCAGGGCTCTTAAAACGTCACGGAGCGACAGGCGCTGAGTTCTAAACCCTAGAGGTGCTGTCGACACCATACACCTTCAGTCTTTTATAGGATGCTGCTGAAACTCAATGTGAAGTGATGAAGGACGATTTCTATAACCAAACTGTGCTTTGTTTTGGAATAGGGAGATGTCAGTGGAGACCTGTATCCGTCAAAGGGAAAAGACTAGACACTGGCAATTTTGGAAATATGTAAATAGTGTGGTAAGTATTATTAGAAAGATAAAATATCACCTTTGACATTCCCTACTCCCAAATATAAATAAAATATCAACAAAGGAATTAGATGATGTTCTTCATTAAGCATATTTATTTCAATCAATCTAATTATAGTTTTCTGCCGAAGGGTAATGTACTTTAGTACCTGTCAAACCCCTCCATTCATCCTGTTCTTCCTGTTACTCTTTAAATCCACATGTTAAGAAAGTTCATCTTGATATTACCTATCATTTAGTGTTTCCTGCCATAGAACTTTTATCCACTCATTTCTCCATCCAGTATACCTCTCCTCATACATTTCTTATTTCTGATCACCTTAAGTATCGTTCTTCTTTCGCCCTCTCCCTAAAACAGCTACATTTGTTTGTACATTTTACACGCCACATTACTCTCTTATTTCAAATCTTCATATTTATAACAAATTGAGCTACTTGTGCTGGTTAAACCTAGCATTATTGAATCCCACATATCTATCCCATCACTTATCTTCAAACATAGCATGTTGTTTCTATATATAAAACTGACTGCCAGATTTTGCAATCTCACTATTTCCTTGTTTCAAACATGGCAATATACGAGCTGATCAATCACGAAAGGGAAATGGTGGCCATCCATTATCACTCACTTGTTTATTTAGGACCAATAGGATAGAAGTAATTTAGATGTTCTAGAAACATCGTGCGCAGAGAATCCAGAAAATTTAGATAGTTTGGCGTCAATCTGTACAGTATCACCGTCGTAATAAGACGTGTTTCTTTTTGGTATCGCTCGGCTAGTCTGCAGAAACTTATAGCCCAACGATGCAACAATAATCATTTTATATAAGGACAGAATACACGAAATTAAAAATTGTAATAAAATGTATTAATGGTTTTGTTGAATAAATTTCAAGATATTTAAAGAAGGGAATTGTCATTTTCAACCTTAACAGCATAATTTATTTCTCATTCCGATACCATGGCCAGAGATAAGACTCATTGCTCCAGAGTGCAGAGGCATACATCTACAAGAATTGTACTAGATCATCACCAAAGGCGAGAGTAATTAATCATATTTAATTGGGAATTTTGCACAATTGTTTCCTTACACAAGTTATGTTCCAATATTAACTATAATTGTATTTTTATTTTTTTATTTTTTTATTTCTTTTTTACAATTTATTTTCATTATTTTACAAATAATATTAAATTGTTCATACGAAAAAAAATCACATTACATACAGAAATTCAATTATGAAGCCTTGCAGAATGTGTGAAACAATTAGCAATTGCACATCTACAGATCGTCAGTATTAATGCTGTACAAATATTACAAAAGAGACACTGTCTTAAATATTAGTTCCAAAACATCTGCAGTTTCAGCTGCATCGTAAATAATAATGAATGTTACACATGACAAGAGCTTGTACAACCTACATGGTAGTTATCTCTAATACTTTTTATAAAGCAGTGTTATGGTTATTTAACATTTATTATTCAGATTAACTACTTGGCACTGACTAAAAATTTTTACAAAACATTTAAATTTAAACCTAACTTAGATAGTCTATCATTTCAGTCTAAATGGTCTCAAATAAAGTATGTTTGGTTTGTATTTGCAGCAAGAGTCCATGAAAACCACCACAGTCATTTTTGTCGTTGAAAGTATATTTTATTAACAAATCTAACCAATGGTTTCAAATGTTGTTTTATTAGATCACTGTGGTTTATAGACCAGTTATTTCCGCTTTTAGTTTCCACTCTGAAGTCACTGCTCTGCTAGTCTAATTTGGAGCATTCCCATAGAATGTGATAAAACGGTCTGAGCTCTACTATTGCAAGTCATTTTGGACTGTCCATTGTTTTGAATCTGTAGTAATACGTCCTTAGTTTTCAATGTCCACTTAATATTGTTGTAAAGTTTGGTGTTACTGAAATGTTGAGCTTCAGTCTGTCCCTGTTATCCGTGGGAAAAAACTTTTCTTGTTATTTCTCATTTTTTCTAATTTAAGTATTTACAGATTAAAACAAATTCTTCGACGCTGGTTTTGTAGTTTAAAAAGATGTGTATTCTTGTGCAGTAGATTTTGTCTACTTCTTACGGTTTAACTGTAATGCAAAAGTCATCCAGGACGTATAAAACTTCAAAGAACGTCCTAGAAAATTCAAGATACACTTATCTAAATTTCACTTTTATTAACATATATTATGCGTGTACCAATTTAATCAAAGCCATTTTTGAGAAAATCATAAATTTTAATCATAATTTTTGAAATTGTTTCCACATAATGACAGTTTGGGATGGACTGATCTTTTTTAAATCTTTGTGTTGCCACTTTGGAAGATGCTGAAAGTAAATACCAGTTTTGTGTATACTTAACTAACTTTTCTATTTTGAGTTATGTTGTTCATAGTCAGAAGACAGGCAGGTAGACACACACACACACACACACACACACACACACACACACACACACATACATGCGGATACATACCCAGGCCCTTCACTGATCTTTTCAGAGTGTCTCAAATTGTATATTTGCGAAGAAATCTTATATCGAATTTTTGTGTAGACTGTAATTTTTGCTTTTCTTGATAAATTACATAGCAGTAAAACTAAAAATGCCAAACATTACATAATTCATAGTCAGTAAAAAAATACACATCGTTAAGCAGTTTACAGTTTTAACAGAAATAAAACACAGATAATACATGAACTAAGATTGCAGATACATAAATTACCTTACAGTTAAGGGCCATGGACGACATTTTTAAGGGCAACAGGTTGAGGCATCTCACCGGAGAAGTCTATAATTTATCAAATATTATCTTATTTTTCTGCATAATAACAACTCATTCCTCCTGAACGACAATTGGGGCCCTATAGTACATGAGACAGCTTTGATAGATGTCTAGATGCCTTGATAAAAACCGCCTGTAATGAAAGGCATTCTTCAAAGTGAGAAAGAACCGGAAATAGCTCTGGACAAAGGCAGCAATGGGACCTTGTCAGTAATGTTAATCAGAATAGATAAAACTTATGGAAATGAGCTAGAAAATAAATCCGAGCCGTTTAGAAGGATATGAAACAAAAGTGGGGTTTGTTACATTCATATGCCTTTATCTACTACTACTTATTTTTATACAGCATCTATAAATTAGTGCAACAAACGCTTATTTTGTTTCAAATTGATTGAGATAAACATTTTTACAAATTCTTTATAATAAATTGGTGGATTAGAAGTAGCTTTATGCTTTACGCATTAAGGTTTTATCTATCTCTTATGGTTTATCAATTACACAAAGTTAGCAAAGGTTACTACAAATAAAACCACCTTCTCAGACTATTATCGGAAAATTCAATATATGCATTTTATTCTTCGTATCTTAGACATACAGTATTTTAATTAAAACCATTAAAAGCCATTTTTGAGGAAATAAAAAGTAAGTGTGTTTTGCAAAGATACGATCTTCATAAAATATTCGTCTGATATCCCTGGAAGATGCTGAAGTTGGATAAATGCTAGGCTTGATTTTTATAAAACTTTTGCTTCAGATTTATGCTGTTCTCAAACACACACATAAACACCTTTCCTAAAATGATTTCTCGGAATCAGGAGTCTCAAAATGAAATCCCTATATCATTTTTTTTTGTTAGAATACAATAGTAGTGTTCTACACACTAGACATAGATGGGAAGAAACTAAAAATGCAATGAGTTCTCGGGCTGTTTACATACAAGCGGGAGCTTATCTTTCATTTCCATTATATGTATATCCTCAAAATTTTGATTGGAGAAGAAAGAGCTAATGTGTAGATTAACTTTTTAATACATTTTTTTACACATTTTGAAGCTCAAACAATTCAATCACCACAAATTCAATAACTAAAATAATTTAAAATAATAGTTATAATCTTTACAGTCGTCTATTTCATGAAGTGGTTGTTTTA
Source organism: Mantis religiosa (assembly GCA_030765055.1). NCBI lineage: Eukaryota > Metazoa > Arthropoda > Insecta > Mantodea > Mantidae > Mantis > Mantis religiosa. Next base: position 1,575,737 of record JAUKNK010000355.1, on the reverse strand, counting down.
TATTTTGTTTTAAAAAGTTAAATATAACTTTCAATGTTAAATTAAAGTGCTCCAGAGCAAAGTGGAAAATTCGTGCATAGGTCAAAGTGGAAAATTTGCTTCTTCATTTAATAGGGATGTATTTCCGGTGATGCTTCTGGAGGATACATTGGGCTGGTAACACAGCAACAGTTTCTCTGGAGGAGTTGATCAAGAGTTCAGAATTACAAGTTATCGCATATCTGCACGAATAAATAAAACTCCATCTAATGATTTCATTCCCACATATGTGTTCAAATACGAGAGTGCAATAACAGCATTTTACCACAAATAAAATAAAAAATATGAAGACTCTCCAAATGAGTGAAATGAATGTGGTGCGAGTGTAAAATCTAGAAGCAAGAAGGGATAATGATGATGGAAATCAGTGCATGCTCGAAAATATTCAGGTGTAGCTAAACTCTATGTTATCATAAATTAATATTAAAAAGGTAAAATAACGGTATTAATTACATCGTAATTCTAAAATGCACTTTAAACAAATGTTTCTCTTTATTCTATCACAAGTTCTACATCACCATAAACTTATTGTATATAATCCCATTGTTTTTATATTTATAATCTTTATCACAATAGATATTATTATTTATAAAGAAGTGGTATCTTAATGTTTATGACTTGATTTTTTTCAATTTATTTTTCTGTTAAAATTATAAATTAATAGCTTTCAGGTCTCCAGTTTTCTCTACCGTCCCTCATCCAAATTAAATCAAGTAGCTTTATCATTTCTGTATAAAAAGATATGAGGTTTCTGAACCTTTAAGTTTAATTTTCGGGATTTTAAACTTGATTCTTCTCTAACCGCGTTTGTGCCGAGAGGAAAAAAACTGAATGTGCATTTAATTTTACATTAACATTATAATTACAAATAATGACAGCACCTTGGGAACATGAAGGTGTTGCGTGGGTCTCCGTTTTGAGATAGCATCCGGATTAATGCTTAAGTTCTGCTTTAATACGATATTCTCCTGGAGATAGACCCAGTCTGTTTCATATGTATGTGTAGGGGCGTTGGGACCTCATACCCACTTCCTCACTTTCACATTCAGACTTTGTTTCGATAACCTTTGTAACAAACTGCTGCATAATTCGGAAACTATAATGTTCGATATGCATGCGATCATTTGGCGTTTTATAGCCAAGCTCAAAAACTGATTTGAGGTTACAGGTAGTGCCTAAAAATTATAGTGTAGCTATTTAATTTCTTGGAAGGCAAATGACCTTCAGCTAAGAGCATTTAAGTAACTAAATTATAGATTGAAACTAGATATTTATTTTTATTTAATAATACGAACTAATATAAATTCAAGCCTTAATTTAAAAAAAATAATTTAAATAATACTGAAATAAAACTTCCCTTTTTAAGCGTAACGGCCTCTAATTTCGTGGTTATATCAGATAAAAAATGAAGTTATGTAATAATGCCCAGAAGGTCAGCTTGGTTTGCCGACAATTGCCTTCCCAGAATAAGGAAAATCTCAGGAGATAAATAATAATAATAATAATAATAATAATAATAATAATAATAATAATAATAATAATAATAATAATAATAATAATAATAATAATAATAATAATAATAATAATAATAATAATAATAATAATAATAATAATAATAATAATAATAATAATAATTGGATAACTCACCCTAATCGAGCTTCAAAGTTGGGCCCTCTTCAATGTGAGGCGGACACATCATCTCCACATCACGGAAGTGTGCATTTAAGAGTGCGTATAGTAATTTAATACAACAGCTTCGAATAATATATATCATTTAATTCAGTTTTTCTAACTTTGTACTACTTATCTAATAATTATCTATTGCTCTTTATCTAATAGGTATCACCAGAAATATGCGCTTTGAGAATATACGATTAAAAAAATAATAGTAGAAAAAATGTGCATGTCGATGTGTTTGTATAACTGTGTTTGTCTGTCTATGAGCAAAATAAAAGAAAACGAAAGATGAGGATAAGTTCAGCATCTTCCAGGGTGTGAAACGAAAATTTTCAAGGAAATTCCTAAATAAATCCCCTTTAGGTGGAAAAATTTCGTCAGTTTTTTGTCTCAAAAATATAGATTAAAATATTCCATGCTTAAGACATATGCATGAAAATGGAAGGTGTACCCTAAATTTTGGGCAGAGTTTGTAAGGCCCTCTTCATTCTGAATTACTTTAATATAATTAGTGTATCATAAAGATAAAACAAAATATTACCAGTTAAAGATATTTCTCGCTAAAGTATACAGTTTTAGACACATCATTTCTTTTTCAAATTGGAAAAAAAATTCTTGTGGTTGTGCAAGGAGCATTGAATTTTAAAACAATCACGTAAAGAAACGCTGTATAAGTATCTGTAAATGCTTTGTATACTGTATCTCACTGTTAAAATATGTGAAATTGAAAGTTTATCTGAATTAATAAGTAGCTAGAGTAATAAGTTTTTGTGGGAACAGTCTGTAGACCAAATTACCTAGTAATGTTCAATTTCAGAAGAATCAAAGCCGTGCCGTGGCTGAGCGGTTATACTGCTTAGCTCTCGTAAAGCCCGCCCAGGTTCCCAGGCGACCGTAAAGTGAGATTTGTGGCCTACAACCCAACGCTGGAGCGGGTTCTCCGGGATCTCCGGTTTCTACCAATTGCTGCATCATCTTTCCTTCATTTCATCTCACCTTATTCTGTCATCCACTTTCCTAATTCTCATTCCAGGCACCGGACTGATCACCCATCCTGGATTCTCTCTCTCACTGGTCCAGAGATATCGTTTTTCAACCCACATGAGGGTTAATAGGAACAAGAACACCCTGACATCACGTAGTGGTATAAGAGGAAAGTTGAAGAGAAGAAGAATCACATTCTGAAAACATCCTGTTGATATGTAATGCAAAAATGGCTGAAGTCATTGTAAAAGTGTGCTTCAGTTAGAAAATCAGTTCTATGTACTTTATGAAAACGTTTATTTTGAGTATTTGTGTTGACTGCTTGAGATGTAGCATTTTGTGCGAAGGTAATAACTAAAAACAGTCAATAGAGTTCCGATCGCACTGTAAACAAAGAAAAAGGTACAGCTTTTTGAACTAACGCACGTTTTACTTCCCTTTGTTTTAATGTTTAATAAACCACCAGAAAAATAATTTTAATGCAAGTTTACAAAGGGATTATACTGATTGAAAACTTTGATACCGAGATTGTATCTGAAATAAATTTTTGAGACTCCCTGAATTCAAAAACTGCTTTTAAAGTAAAATATACGTATATTAGAATTTGACACCACTTATACAAAACTCATTCATTATGACGAAGTCTTAAGTAGCAATTCATATAAAACTCACAATACATTTCATTTATCATGAAGATACGTTAAACATATGGTATTTTGAACAAAATCGTGAGAACCGTTTTTTACAACACCAAAACTTTTGAGAAAATATTCAGTAGCTTGGGGTGGAGGCATTTTCTTTGAATTCCTAGTGCCGTTCCCTTGAAAGTGCTGGACGATAATGCCCCAACTGTTTGAGCTTTGGTGTTCGGAAACAATAACACACATGTACACGAACAGAAACACAAAACTGTTTCTAAAATAGTGGATTGTGTTTAAGGAAGTTTATGAAACATACTATTTCTGGTGAAATCTCGATATTCAAGTGTTGGGGTAAATACAAAGAAAAGAAAAAAGTAGACATGGTTCAACTTGAAAGGCACTATGACTTGAGCCGGTGTTGAATCGAGATGCTGGCGACCCACGCGGCCTTCTTGAAGAATATATCGGCTACAGCGCATCCGCTGTAATGCTAATGTGGCTCTTGGTAAAACAAAAGACAGGCGACCACATAAAACCTTACTCACCCGAACTACTTCACCCCTTTGACATCCAGGGCTGTACATCTTCTAAACGCAGGTATGTTCTATATCTTCATTATGCCAATATTGTGCATCCCAACTTTTAATAAAGGTCACTTTTGCTACGAATCTCTCCCTTGCAACTTTCTTGATAAATTGACAAATTATTTATGCAGCTTAGGAGTATGTTTATACTTTGATGTCAGATATAAGCGCAGAATTGCGTTAATTCACTACTTGATAAGGTTTTTTTGTAAATATGTTTAGGTAAGTGCATTGTACAGATAGGTTACAGAAATATTACTTCACTTTAAAACATTCTAGCAGCCAAATTAATGTAGAAGAATTTCCTCCCCCCCCCCTCCCCAACCACTTTCCAAAGCATATTGTTTCTACCAAAAATTCCATGCCTAGGTTTCATCGGAACTAAACAATGAGCTTTAGGAAAAGGTCTGTGTTAAGTATCAACAGCACAACTCAAAATCGAAAAGTCTGTTATGAAACTTGCAGTTTAGTACCTCGTTAGTGAGATGGTAGCGAGTCTGCCCCACGTTTAAAAGGCCGCAAATTTGAATCGCGGCCAGGGTGAGTTACCTGTATAAGGTTTCTTCGGGATTTCACCTCATCCTGAAAGACGAATGTCAGGTAACTCTGAGCTCTATGGAACCTTGGCTCATTTCAGCACCATTTCACCTAATTAATTCATCGTCCGGTATGACAACTATGGAGGACGTAAATTAAAGAAAAGAAGTCTACCTTCCAAAATATAACAAACATTTTGAGAGGAACTCTCTACCTGCAAAGTACCCTTTAAAATTTTTGGCTACTTTATTTACATTCTCTACTACTCATTTCACTAAGCAAGGTAGTATGACATACCACACGAAAATGCGATAGCAATATTTCACCAAATATACATGTTTTAAGATTCCAAGAATCCTCCCAAAAATATCTTTAGAGTAAGATCTGTGTGTGTGTGTCATGTAATTGGCTGTGAGTCTCTGAGCAACATAACTCAAATGTCGACTAAATACCATACTTTAGTATTAGTTCGGTATTCTACTACAAGTACATTTTAAAGAAAATCTCTCCACTACAAACTCCTCTTTACATGGACAAGTTTTGAAAATGTTAATTTTCTAAAAATGGATTCAGTGATTTTGGTTAAAATATCATATGCTTAATATATTTTATGATAAACGAACTGCATGTACAACTATTTTCCGGGAATAGTCTCTTCATTTTAATAACTTTTGTAAAACTTAAGAGATAGACAAAACCTTAATATATGAGACATAAAATGTACATATCGTTAAATAACACAATATATGTTAAAGACTTTTGCATGACTTCCGAGGTATTGTATATCTTCTACAAGTCTATGACATACCTGTAACTTGGTGGAAGTTAATCGCTTCTATAATTTATAAACTGTTTTGTTTGTGTTTCTTTGGAAAATTGATAACGCATACTTTATGCAAAACATGCATAAAATCCGCTATACAACTGGCAGTGCACTGTAATATACTTTGAGATGAACTTATAACAAAGGTCTTTGAGCATTTTTTTCACTAAATGATGTGCCTTATTTCAAAACACAATAAGCTGTTAGCAGGCATCAGGTTTTGCATAGATTGAAACAAAACTAGCATAAAATCCCTCCTATTTTACTTTATCCATTGTACATTTTCATTGGTTGAAATTTTCAATGCGCCAGGTTTTTAAATCTGTGTGAAATTTTGCACTAAAGTGTAATCTGACCTAAGGCTCGGAGGAATGTAATCAGCCACCTAAAAGGCTCTAGTGCGGATCAAGATCACAATACGGTCACCCCTGAAGTTTATGTTGTCGTCAGAGTAAAGTGCTGGTAGTGCACCACCATAAGGAGGGGGAGAGAGTGAAAGAGAGAGATAGTTATCCGTGTCGCTCTCTTGAGATGGCGATCAACAGCTACTGGAAAAACCAGTCCTACAATGTGCGTGCAACAATGGATTAACTCATTGTTAAGAATCGTATTTACATAGGACGGGGTAAAGAAATTTTAAATTAGTAAAATGAAACAATATTAAAGAAAAATATGGATTTAGTTTATTTTCCTTTCCCTACCATCTCTCTATAGTAGATAGACGAGGAATTGCATTCCACCCAAATACTCAATTTGGTGTGCGCCAATAATAGAATACAATTTTGTGTGTGTGTGTGTGTGTGTGTGTGTGTGTGTGTGTGTGTGTGTGAGAGAGAGAGTGTGTGTGAGAGAGAGAGAGAGGGGGGGGGAGAGCATGCTGGGTGAAGATTTTTCGAGAGTATTCCTCCCCAAAATTACTATTTGGTTAGAAACGTTTAGATTATTTTCATTTTCAAAAATTTGACTGTTATAATTCATCATCATCATTATCTGTCCTTGACTCCAAACTAAAATTGTTCTATCCATCTCCCGGCATTCTTCCTCGAATTCGTTGTCCTCTTCATCTAAAACTTAATGTTCTTTGGAGAATCCTATTATAAGTATGGTCCATTCTGGACATTGTTGAACCATCTTTCACTTCACTCTGCTATTTTTTCTGTTAATTTAAATATTCCCAACTGTTTTCTCCAGGATCTACACTCTTCCGTTTGTACATTAAAGTATAATCTGCAACAAACCTCGGAATTTCATTTCCGCAACTTCAAACGTCTTAAAGTGTTTTTATTTAGAGTCCAACACCCACAGGTATTATAGAACTGGAACCTAATATTTTACAAAATTCCAATAGGATTTCTTGGCAAACTTTCTTTTATAAATTTCTTTTAATTGTTCCACATGACTGTTAAAATTTTGATTAAAATATAAGATGTTTAAGACCCTAATGTGACAAATGGAACAGATGGGCCATTAATATAATTTAACAATTATTTTAATGCTTCAAAATTAGTAATGAACTGTATTTATGTATTTAAAGCAGTTAGAACTTCTCCAAGTTGGTTGAATCTGTGAGAGGATGCTGGGTAATCTTCGTGATCGAGACCGTTATTTTTAATAATTCCTCCAATGTTAAGATCCATACCTGATCACTTGACTACTAGAAGGAATGAAATAGAGGACAGTATGGTGAAGATGGAGACTGGACCTCTTTTGTGTGCCCAGAAACCATATTTTGGGATTTTTCTATGCTTGGCTATTGCAGGATGGATGCAATAACTGATTACTAAAGCAAACATTGGCTAAGAAACGTAAAGAGCTAATTGATACCTGGTTCCATATGAAAGGGACTTCTGTCTCTCAGTCATTTACGAATTCAGAAGTTTCAGTTTCTGTACTATGTGGTTGCAGAGGCTAAGTCCCAAAAGTTATTTTAGAAAAGGATCCGTTTGTGTGTGTTTCTGTATGCACCAGAACTCAAAAATGAAAAATTGGTTAAATACCAAACTTTTCGAAGCCCATTTTCTTTCAAGGGTGCAACAAAAAAGAATATCCGCAACCGCAAGCTACATTTCACATGGGAGAGTTGTCAAAAATGTTGATTTTCTCAAAAATTGTTTGTTGGATATTGATTAAAATAACACGTGTTTAACATATTTTCATGACAAATGAAACTTACATCTTGAATTTTCAGGAAACAGAATCTCAAGTCTTCTTTATTCTGAATAACTTTTGCATAAAACCATAAGAGATAGTGTTGCTGCACAAATAATTTAATTCTCAATAAGGTACAAATTTTATATGAATATTATTTCATGGATATTCATTATGGGTTTGAATTATCAAATCATTATATATACTTTTTCATGAATTAGAGAAATTATCTTTTTGTTCAGATCATCAAATCTTGCGTTTTTACACTTTGCATCAACCACCAATAGAGAAAACGCATGACAATAGGCTTCCCAGAATCTTTGTCAAACTGAAGCAGAGATTATTTAATAAAGGTAGTGGGAACAATTAGTAATTACTTTTTGAGCATCATGCTTTAAAACTACAGATTAAGTTCAAGTCTACCGAGCGGGATGGCTCAGGTGATTTCGTTTGTGGCCTGCATTCGGGAGGCCCTGGTTAGATTCCCGTGGCCCAACTACCTCACCAATGTTGTTGTTTTTTTTTTTTTTTAGTTTTAGTTTTAGTTTTCCCGTGTCACCAGAGGAATGCTGGGTAGGTTAATTGCATTCTCCAAATTTCCTGTCCCTCCATTTCACCTACATGATTATTTCACATCATCTCTCCTCTGGTGATCTCCTTCAGGGTAGAAGTGTCGGTGGGTGTCTAGGTGGGCCATGGCAGGATGATATGCTGTGGGTGTATGTAGGAGCGATGGTGTCTACGTAGGCAGCCTTCACAAGTGAAGACCGACCTCCCTCTCTACCAGGGAGTGACCGAGCTGTCCCCGAAGGGCTCCCGACACCTCCAAGGTTCTTTCAATTAGGGCAAGACCTAGAGACTAACAAGCCCCCGTCCAAAGAAATCAAGACGGGTGGAAGTGGATACGCCACTTACGCGGGTCAACCCCGCAGGGAAGACTACCGAAAAACCTCGGTGAGGCCACCTGGTGATCTAGCACACCTTCTACTAGCTCTGCCGGCTAATACCTGGAACCTTTTAGGCAACCCTCTACCTCCTCCGGGCGGCCGAAGCTTGGCCGGAGGTACCTAATCTCCCGCGGGTAACGGGAACACACTGCCCCTTCGAGTCCAACCCAATTCGAAAAACTCCGCCACGGGAGGGTCTTGGCAGTTCGGCCCGAGTAACGTCAGAGGTACTAAGGGTCCGCAGCGCTTGCACCACAGCAGCTGAAGTGGACGGATCCCCTCCCCTACGGGAGTGACAGAATCCCTCCCCTACGGGAGTGACGGATCCCCTCCCCTACGGGAATGCTGTGGGTTTCGGTTTCCATATTTAGCGCCTGCAGTGGGGGGGCGGTTTCCGAAACGCATCCGGGTGCGTTGGCCTGCCGGGGAGTTTCCAACGTGTAGAGTCCCTGCCTTGTGCACTGGCTCCTTGAGACGGCCATCCTCTCTTCTTTCTCCTTATCTTCTTCCTGGGGATGCCCCACTTGTGGCATAGATACAATAGAATAAGACTGGTCGCAGTGCCAACTCCCCTCCGTACAGTAATCCCATCCAATTCAAGTTTAGTTCTATTGGTGAACAGGCTTTAGTTTCAGTCGCTGTAGTTACTCAAAAACTATTGCTGCTCTCTTTATATTTTTCAAAATATTATAAAGTGTTTAATAAAATGTAATGAAGTATCTTCTTACGAAACTGTCAAGCAATGTAGGAAGTCCTAGTACTTCACAGAAGATCAGGGGATTTGCCCACTCGCTGACAAAAGACGCAACGTGCAGCAGTTGTGTGGACTAAGCTCTATTACGTGTACAGAAGGATTCAAGGTAAGAATATTTAAAGAGTCATGTAAAATGTATGGTGTAATTATGTCAGGCAAACAAACCTGTCAGAAATGACCAATTATTCCTGCGAAAGAAAGCATCTGTTTGTGTGCACTTCCATCATCATTTGCTGGTCACGAATCTGCCAGCAAGAGGATATACAGTAGTGGATTGCTCAGTTAATGTTCTCAGTAATCTACTATGTATTCCTGGTTTTGCAATGAAAAATACTTACTTTCCTGGAAGTATTCGAAAAGCATTCTGTTGAAAAAACTCTAAACTGATTATCGTTAATGATCAATCAGCGCAAAAAATAAATATTCTTCAACAGAGGTTGCAGGATAGAGTTCAAGAGTTGTCAATGTGTAAAACAAGAGCAGCATGAAATACCAGAAATCTCAACAATAACAATATTTGAAAAACGTATTCGCTCCATTTAATATACGTTTAGTAAGATTATGATTATTTCTTTGTTGTTAATTGCAGCGCTTAAGTTGGTTCGCTTATCATTAGTATCTTACATTAGTATCGGATGTCTACCGTAAAGTATAAAGCAAATAATCTTTGTTTGTTTAGAGACAATTGTATTCCATGTGTCCGTTTATTTCGAATGCTTACATAATGTGTCCACGTTTTAACGTTGGTTCTACAACACAGTTCACCATTATATACAATATGACATATTTAGCGCTTTGAAATGATTGAACTAATTTCGTTGCCTCAAAACAGGATTTTATGTACTAACTTGAAACCAGTAATTCTTATTTCAAGGTGATAAGTATTTCAGTTTAGATTATAGTCTGCTTCTTTGAAGTCTTTACAAATTTAACAAGGTTGATAAACACACTAAGGAGGAATATCCTTGTGCTGACGAACGCGGATTATATGCGAGACAGAAGCTTTACTGCGACACTACTGCGGTGATCGGATATTGCGTACACCTTGGGCTTTTATCTAGTGATTAGTATTTAATAAAGAAATTTAATCTTCAACGTTGCTTAGGTGCGAGAAATATTTCATTCTCTCACATTCACCAACGGACGCTTAGATATTCTTTAAAGGTTTAGAAGAATCTCTGCACGCGTTTGTGTGTGTGTGTGTGTGTGTGTGTGTGTGTGTGTGTGAGAGAGAGAGAGAGAGAGAGAGAGAGAGAGAGAGAGAGAGAGAGAGAGAGAGAGAGAGAGAGAGAGAGAGAGAGAGAGAGGTGGGGGAAATAAAAAGAGACATGAGAGAAAAAGAGAGAGGAAAACAAAGTGAAAGAGAGAGAAACAATAGGGAGAAACATAAAGAGGGAGAACGAGAAAGAAACAGAAAAGCATAAACAAAACCGCAAATTTACATCGGATTCTTTTAAGGTTCAAGAGGAACATTTACAGAAATTCAACCATGTATAGACATACATAACAATGCCGTTTTCTCTCCCCCGTAAAAGTTCTCTCAATTCTGGAGGTTCTAGACATTTAAATGATAAATAAGACACATAGGTACTATTTATAACGATTTTTCATTTTGCTTGAGTGAACGCCGAGAAAACATATGTAGTCAAAATGTTACTTTGGAAATAATGTACAATACGCAATTTCTGCCGCTTGGGCTTTTCTTTAATTCTCACACTTTGAAACATTAACCGCAAAGTATAAAGTATACTGTTTTGTTTGTTTTTAGCGAAGCTTACCTAACATGGTGGTTATTTACAGTTTTCGACCTCCTATTAAATAGTGCGGCTTGTCTAAGCTTTCAAATGCATGTTATCATAGTTACCTAAAAGGAACCCTTTCGGGCTAATATTTATCATAATTATAGAAAATGTAAGGTTGATATCGAAATAAGTAGCTTTTATTTGTTAGACAACTGCTTCCAACTTCTGAAAAAGATTGCCGAGGAGTAGAAAGATATAAAGTATGAATTATCTTCAATTATCTTATATTTCAGAGAAGAAAAATAAGTACGATTGACACAAAAATGGTATATTCGTTGACTACAAAGTGACAGGGCAATTTCACTGTTTTCCAGAGCCAGCCGTGTGTTTCTCATTGTAAAAAATTCAACACTTGCCCGCTGTCTAGCCATTCCACGTCACCACTACTGCAAAAAGGAGACGCCAAAGGTTCCTCTTCTGCTTTATCATGCTTTTCTTTCCATGCCTTTTCCCTCAACACCTTTTCATCACTTCTTGAATTATATCCTTCCTTAGCTATACTAATATTATTATTCTGTTTGTTTCCCAATGGTTTATTCTATTTAATGTGCATTTATCACCATTGGTTCTTCAATTAAAACATCAATTAACCGTGTGGCACTAAACTCTGTAGTGTCAGGTCAAGAGGCCTGATTTGTAAATCAAAGGGAATTTTACTCTGGTTAACATTTGGTTAACATTCATATTGGTTAACAAATCATTCTTATTTTCCTTTAAGTATTGTACAACAAATGTTCCCTTTCCTGTGGAGTAAACCATTTCCTAGATACGATATTCCTTGGCATTGGTTTGAATTTTCAAATATTGGCATTTTTCTTCCTGGTCTTGCAAGAGAATGGAATTTTAAAACCATCACATACCTAGCTAATACTTTATATAAACATAATATTGTAATATCACTCAAAGCTTAATGTGTCTTCTAAAGGTGGCCTTACATTAGGCAATCTTTTGCCTACAAGAAAATGTGTGGCTAAAGAATTTCTACAAATGTTTACCTTGATTAATTAAAAGTATATAAAAGAAACAGCTTTTGAAAAAAATAGTCTTTTGAAGGATGGATAGAAAAGGCCTGCGTATGTTTCTTTTTTTAAATCATTTGTTGGTACTTTAGATTTGATTATACATAACTTAATTATATTAGTCATACATTCAGTGGTGTGATTTATTTAGTTACCAATACGAACTGATGATATGTACATAGTAAAAGGAAATTTATATTCTTCCGAATGTATTATAAATAATTTAAAATCAATGCTGGTATACTAATATTTTTCCTCAACCAAATTAGTGCTGTGTGTTGACATCTATAAGTGCTTCTGTAAAAGCAGAAGTCGCGGAATCACCGCTACTCCAACTATCGTTTTCAGACACAAGTAAGCTTTATCGTACACTGGCCGCTTTCTATGAAGTTCATTTTTAGATAGGTAGATAAAAGTTGTTAAAATTACAGTTTGGTTTTGCTAAACCAGAACATTTAAAAGGCTGAGAGGGAACAATAGGGCAAAAACATGTACGTAACCTTGACATTATCTATAACCTTTGTATGAGCTCCTTTCTGCACATTTTTATGGCTTACAAGTTGGTTAAACTGCAATGAAATCGAAGAGGAATAAACAGACCCTTTACAAAAATCATAAAATCATATTTTTATTTTTTTTCCATTTGTGCAAATATCCCGAACACTGAGAATTTGAAGCAATTTTGCGACATATTCGGAAAAAGAAAAGAAAAAGGGAACAATTCTCTTTTAAATTTTCTTGCCTGCTCTAGGAACCACAGTAATTTTATTTTGCGTAAAGCATAGAGTAGAAACTTGCCAGAAAAAAATTCAAATATCACATTATGAAACAAATTTAGTTCTGTGCAGCTCGAGTGCTTACCAGTTTACTGCAGACATTGAATAATAATTCAACAACCAGATAAAAACAAATATAAAGTAAAACCTTTTATTAGGTTTCTTAAAAAGTAAACACCAGCGCGGAAATTATACGATTTATATTCAAATTAGCCGACAATTTATTAAACAGCAGCATTTTAAATTGAACAAATACTAGAAAATCGTGTAGCTTAATAAAGAAACTGTCAAAAAAAAGTATTAAATGCTCTCTATCCACATTGAAAGTATTCATTGCTTTATACGCGTTATCCATAATCAACGTAAATACCTTAGGTGTAGTGAAATTATATTATATATTAGAAAGATAAAAATAAAAACCTGTTTAAAATACTAGCAGTAACATAGCTTCTAGCTTTAGTGATATTGCATAGATTTAATGAGAAGCAGTTGATGATTAGAGGTAATTCCTCCAACTCAGGGACAATTTGCCGCCCTCTTCACAGCTCTGGTGGACTGTTGACAAACCTCAGAGCGGCGCGACTTCTCTCCAGCTCATTTGCATTTGGAGAAGTTTGGCGTCTGTTCTTTCCCCCCAACATATCCCTAATTAATAGCTGTTTATTTATGACCTGAAAGAAAATACTTTTAAAACTTTAAAATTCCGAAAGGGAATTTTAATTTGAATGTTGACAGCTTTGATGGACGTTTCTCCCTTCAAATGCCATCTACTGGTTTAGTTTGTTTTCTGCTAGAGCCCTAGGATTAAGCAAATCGTCCGAAACCGCAGCTGTTGAGGGGCGCCTTAAATTAGAAAGAGGTGCCAAACATATGAAGGCAGATCCAACAATCCAACCGTAGCTCTGGGCAACAAAAATGTGAATACCAATTAGGAAATAACACATTACCTTTTAAAAGCATAAATTCACGGGTTTCAGTTTCGGTCACAAGTTACAGATCTCTTTGATGTCCTTAAACAGTATTATGATATAAATGTTGATAGTTGAGTTTTATTTTTACCAGCAATCACGTTTAGTATATATTGTCATATATTATTTTAAACAGCCTTTATAATGTTCAGGTAAAACGTTCCTCTAAATAGTATGTATATTCGGATGTGCGCAATAAGTTCTAGTCTGTACGTTTGTCCTTTACTATTGTTAGACTCTCTGTGGAGATAACACTAACTGCAATACAATCGTAACATTTTATAATATATAGAAGGCCAAAACAACAAATAAATATTATTTATTATTATTATTATTATTATTATTATTATTATTATTATTATTATTATTATTATTATTATTATTATTATTATTATTATTATTATTATTATTATTATTATTATTATTATTATTATTATTATTATTATTATTATTATTATTATTATTATTATTATTATTATTATTATTATTATTATTATTATTATTATTATTATTATTATTATTATTATTATTATTATTATTATTATTATTATTATTATTATTATTATTATTATTATTATTATTATTATTATTATTATTATTATTATTATTATTATTATTATTATTATTATTATTATTATTATTATTATTATTATTATTATTATTATTATTATTATTATTATTATTATTATTATTATTATTATTATTATTTCTTAGGTATAGTTATGGTGTAGATTGTCAATCGACACAATTTGTAATATTAATTCCTTGTGCATACATTATTGATTACAACTGCTTACATTGTTTGGATTCGAAACAGGTGGTCATTGGAATGATCTTCAATTAATCATTAATCGATACAAAGACTTCTGCTTTATATTTACCTAATTTTCAGTGCAAGAAATTTGAGTAGTAAAAGTAGACCCTCATTCGGGAGGTCTGAGTTCGATACCGTGACCGTCCTGCCTGACCCATCTGTTTTTTCCAAGGGTTTTCCTGGTCGCCAGGTGAATGCTTGGTAGGTCAATTACATCCCCCAAATTTCCTGTCCTTCCATTTCAGTTCCATTATCATTTAACATCGTTTCCCATCTGGTGGTCTCTTTTAGGGTAGAAGTGTTGGCGGGTGTCTTGACGGCGCATGGCAGGATGATAAGCTCCTGGAAAATATTTCCTCCTTGGGTGGGACGGCCTCCGTTCTCCGGGTCGGTCTGATGGTACGTTTCAAGAGCGCGGAGGGTTAGGATGCTGTTTGTACTGATCTGCCGAAGAGTTTCCTGCCCTCTACACTGTCGTGGTCCTTGGGACGGCCGCCCTTTGCCTCCTCTCGCCTCATCCTTCATCCCGAGGGTGCCCCATTTGGGGGCATAGGTACATAGGAACTTGGGGATATAGGTATCATAATTTGGACCTCCGTGCCGAATATTCTCCGTGGTATAGCCCAGTCCAGTAAATGTGGAATGTTTGAAAACACTTTTTACACTGAGGATTTCTAATGTGGGTGCCTCATGTTAAAAGCTGCAGTTTTAGTGTCAAGGGTATGAAAAAGCTGTTCGTATTCTTATTCTGTATGTTTTTTATAATTAACTTCAATTAATGTATTGATGAACTAAAAAATGAGGAAATAGAGGGTATAGTATTGACAAGAAATGGAGTGTATTTGTACAGGGGAGGTGTCAATTATATAGAGCTCATAATGTTTGATCGTAAAGGGGCCAAGAATTGGAGGAAGGAAATTCTTAATCACAAGTGGTTTAAAACAAAGAGAGTTTTAAAAAGTATATTTAGAAAACAAAACATGACTATGGATTAATCTTATATATGCCTATTATAAAAATTGGTATGTGGAAATAGACTTGGAAAGAGCGAGACAGGAGAGAGAGAGAGAGAGAGAGAGAGAGAGAGAGAGAGAGAGAGAGAGAGAGAGAGAGAGAGAGAGAGAGAGAGAGAGAGAGAGAGAGAGAGAGAGAGAAGGAAGGGCGAGAGAGTGGGATAATTTTGTGTTGGCAATGCTATTTTATTATTAAATTTATATAAATTGTAGTAGGGGTAGTGAATGAGTGAATCAGTATCAAATTTCTCTAGACAAACTAATTGTAATTGTCAACAATTCATCACATATATAAAATAATAAAATAACCTATTATATTCGTCATTCCAATTTCAGTCAGCTTTCATATTTCTTTTTTCATTTGTTTATAGAATAAGTACTGTTCATTATATTCAGCTAACATCCACACATTACTTTAATGTTATTGATAGTGATGTAATAAAAGCATTTTAAAACCAGTTACTATTTTTTTTTTTTTTTTTTTTGTGATGTGGTACGTGTGTATGTCATTTGAAATTGCAAATCCTTCGTGTAACTTTGCCAATGGAAGCTACCTCAGGTTTTACAGGAAGCAGCCAGTTTTAATTTATTTACTACGTATAATTAGGGAAAGTAGACATTCCACCCGAATATTCTACACCCAGATCTCAGTGGAAATACAGGTTTGAAGTTCCCTGAATCCTAAAATATCATTTTTAGACGATCGGTCCGTTCGTCTGTGTGTATGTGTGTGTTTGTGTGTGTGAATAGCATAGCGCAGAAAGTTAGTTAAATACCAAAGTTAGTACCTAGGTATTCAGGGATGCGACACGAAGATTTCTAAGATTACCCGTTAAAAAAAAAAAGTTTCTTAAAAATAGCTCTAACGACTGTGATTAAAATATCACAATTTAAGATATTTTCATGATAAATGAAATGCGCATCCTTAATGTTATAGGAACGTTCTCAGAGGTCTTCAACTTTTGGAATAACTTTTTACTACACCAAAAATGTAATCTCTTAAAATAGACAATTTATGTCTGACAATTTTTTGTGTAGATCATTTTCAAGATATACCCTGCTATTTTGCTAGTGATATTCAATGAGTTTTTAAATTTGTATTACCTTTTAATTTATTTTAAATTGTCTTTTTTTTTCCTAAAAAGGAATCACGACAAATATAAGGTT
The DNA here is from genome assembly GCA_030765055.1 of Mantis religiosa. Lineage (NCBI taxonomy): Eukaryota > Metazoa > Arthropoda > Insecta > Mantodea > Mantidae > Mantis > Mantis religiosa. The sequence continues at coordinate 1,559,044 of JAUKNK010000355.1, read as the reverse complement.
TTAACGCAACTACCCCTAAAATTTAATATGTTTTATTCAGGATTTTAAATTCGAATTTCAAAAGATAAACATTCCTCAAATTAATATCATATATTAAACCAAATTGTTACATATTGAAATAATAGAAGTATCTAATGATATTAAAGATTTAAATAAGCTTAATTTCCGAGTTCCTTAAACTTTAATTAAACAGCCAAATAAAGGTGCAGTTATTAAAATTTATTCTATTATTAAAGAAAACTTAACTGTGTTTATTTGTTTATTGTCAACTATCGTAAATTTTTAATAACATATATTTAAGTTTAGCTTATTCAATAGATTATACACGTAACCACCAAGGAGATAATTGTACAGAATATTTTTAATTCAAAGTAATAGTTCCATTTCTACTTTTAGAATTCATTTTAAAATATAAAGCATAGCATTTGGATTCTAATTCACATTATTTCTTTAGTTCCACAATAGCTGCAGAGTATATAGATTCATAACATTCGTGGAAAGCATTCCAAATTTGAACAGTTAATAATTTAATTATCCTTTTCTTTTGATGGCATACAGAATTTTTAACCCGGCTCTGTCCTCTGCATAAGCTCTCTCTAAAGTGGGAGTTTCCCGTTAAAGTACAAGTTCTTAATTTCTCTTGATTTTAAAAACTATGTTGGTTTCTAGACACTCGCCTTTAGATGTGTGTGATACGTATTAATGATCCAAAGTGAGTTTAAAGTTTGCAGGCCTTAAAGAACATATGAACTTCTACTGAATAAAAGAACAAACGAAGATTTAAATTATAGAGCTTAGTAGATAGCCTTTGTGTTGTGCATGCCACAGCGACAGCAAATAAAATTGCAATAGGTATAAAAGTTTAAGTTAAACCGTTAATATTTAATAACCAGACCCGTTAGTACTTTTATACTTAATGATCGACTCCTGACGATTAATTCCATAGAAGGTACATTTTCGAAAAAAAAGGGATAACTAATTATTATTATTTGCATGACAAACTATTAAAAAACATTACTTTTACCAGAAATGCTTTGACTTAAATCAATTGGGTGGACATTCCCTCTCAGCACCTCACTTGGAGGCCATTCTTACTCTGTAATGACATGGAACATTGAGATGTTTGAACGTTTTCATTGAATATATCATTACGATACGAATATCAGTCAAAGTATGGCTGATTGTATAATAATAGGATTGCAACGGATTGTTAAATTCCTTCCGAGATTTCGGCAGAACCACAAATGCATGCAAAACGTTTGAAAAGGCATTTTCTATAACTTTAAATCTTCACATACAAAATTTATAAATTCGTTAATGCTATTCAACTACTTAAATAAATATACTAAACGCATTACAGTTATAACTTAATTGGTAAATCCTACATACAGAAAAGGAAATATATTGACGAATTCATTAATGAATACAAACAACGGCACTTTAGAATTAATTCTTTAAAGAGCCCTTCGTACTGTCAAGAAAACCCGAATGTAAAACGAGCAGCAATTAGATATCTGTAACATAATTGAAGATAGAATTCAAGTTGAATCACGACGTTTGCGCACCTTCTTAAATATGTCTATTACTATTGAATTATAACTAAAGGTTAAAACGAATATCGCTAACTTTATTCATTAATCGTTTATTTAATATAAAAATGTAGTGAATCCTAGCACTGCTTCTATAATTCTTATGCTACGGCCAGTTTTGTTCCTCTCATGAGTAATAATGACTTCATCGTGGGATCATATACTCTTATGACAAGCTGGGGCCAAATTTATAGAATAACACGTTTAATTCTTGGTGAGTTCACACCAGTACGCTTAACCTAACCTATCAACAGTGAACTGCTATGAAGAGCCCTAAATATTTGTGAAATGGATAAGGGAAATGCTGAAAAAAATATTACGATTACGCGCAAAAAACGGAACCTTCGCGATTAATTAATGCACAAGTATCAGATAAACATTTTCTGTTCACGCAGCAGATGAAGCTTCTCGCTCACCCCGCCCTCAAAAGGACAAATGATATGCTTTTTATTAGTTATCTAAAACTTCACTGTATTTATGCAATCTCTCATTCTCTTAACTAATCTGCTTTAATATGTGACGAGTGATACAAATACACGAGGAAATTGTTGCACTTAATTTTGTTTCAAAACCTGACTGCAAATAAAATCGAAAACTAATAAGAGTTTCTGTACAACGGTTTCCTTTTAGTATCTTGAGCATTATACAGCAGGTTCAAAAAATATGTACTTCCAAGACTGTAAAACTAAGTTAAAGGAGAAACTTGTAGGGCTAGATTCCTTTCGGAGGTCACAAAACAAGATTTCTTTCCAAAGTCATTGTTCACTATTAAGAATTTCTCACCTTATATGAAAACCAGTATTTAAATATACATTTTTAACTTTCTTTGGTTAAAAGACCGGTGCTGAGAAGACGTAGAAAAGAAAGGAAATAAAACGATATAACACAAATAGTGGATTACGGGCATAAGGAAACGTACTGAAGAAAAACATGACAAATTGGGAAGAAAGGAAAGAACGCACATGTTTCTTTGAGTGTGTGTGTGTGTGTGTGTGTGTGTGTGTGTGTGTGTGTGTGTGTGTGTGTGTGTGTGTGTGTGAACATACAAACGAAATGTGAGGCTTCCAAATATGCAACTGGACGATTTTCAAGGAATCTCCAGATCTACCAATATCCTAGATTTTTCCAAATTTTCGTTATGCTATACGTCCAGGGAGTGTCTAGTGCTACTAATTCAGCACCGACCTCTCATTATCTAGAAGTACATTGTAGAAATTAAAAATGTAATAAACGCATTTTTTAGAACGCAGCTCTAACTTTTTTGGAAATTAAAATGTTACATATCGCGTGACACTCACTTCTCATGAGCTGGATATAGGCAAGGAGAAATACTGCGTAGAGTCCAACCCAATCAGGACAACTCCGAAACGAGAGTAACTCTAAAGCTCGATCCGATAATGATACCCAGTTCTTTCGTTCTAAATGTCAATATTCACTGGCGTAATTGTATGAAATTTACTCTGCAATTCTATCCTTCTTCTGTATTACTAAAATAAGTGTGACTTCAATGGAAGCTACCACATACTGGCTGCCTGGTGAGTTAGTATGTACAAAGAGCTTTTATTTTTACTATTTTAATATGAACTATTGTTTCTATATCTTGAAATATAGTCAAGGCGCATATCTCCCAAAAGGTCTGGAAACTGGTTTATAACGTTTATAAATAATGTAGAAATACTAACTTTACCAGAGATACAGGTTGACAGAATGAGAAATACTTGGAAAAAGTTAACAATGAGACTTTTAAGTGATGGTATAAAGGCAGATGAAATTAATCTCAGGGTAAAGCCCCCATATGATGAAGTAGGAACAAGAGTGGGAGCTGGTGTAACTGAAGTGGCGTTCATTTCCCAGACTCTCCACCGCCCCCCTTCCCATCCTCTTCACAGGCGTTGCCAGAGTACCAGATATCTTGTACACGGGAGATGACGTTGAGAAATTATGTGAGAATTATTTATGAAATAAACGTCTCGGATTATTTATTGAGCCTTTAGTGTATAGTGATGTAAATAAATACTGAAGCGGAGAACTTTGAGGATATCATTTTATATGACAAATAGTTTTATTTACAAATTATTAAACAAGCTTGGGAAAAGCAGCCAAAGAAAACCGTAGCTTTGGGTGGAACTGCAGGTTAACACCATCATCGTAATTCCAATTTATATCAAGACGTTTTCCTTCTTTTATACCAATTTCTTCCACGCTACGCCTTCATTTTGACTCGAATTTAAACTATATGTGTGTTGATATTGACATGCGAGTAATTATGCGAGATTACAGACATTTCTGAAATATTCGCTTTTATTGGTTTGAATTTTATGTTATTGTTACGCCATCGTCATTCAGTTTTTTCTTGCGATGTCATGGAAAATTATGACATTTCAAGATCTGATTACTTCTTTAGATTCATTACTCCTCTTAGGCCTGCAAGAAAATGCGTGATAATGAAAAATTTATACAAGCGTTTGTGTCAATTAACATGAAGCAGATATAAAAATAAACTTATGTAAAAATAATTTGTAGAATACATAAAAAAATTATGGTGGCTAGAAAAATCTCTGAGATGTAATACTTTCTTGTAACATTGATAATTTTAAAAGGTATTTGCTAATGCCTACAATTCTGTTAAAAATTATGATATTATTTTATTTAATATTAATATACATTAAACTATTTAACACTTTATCAACTCATTGTAACAAAATAGGCATTTCCCAGCACCTGAAAACCCTTTAGATGCAAATATTTGTACTAGTGTTTAGAAGAGCAGACGTCTGCAAAATTGCAGTGAAATATTAATAAATGGAGAAAGCTTACATTTCAAAACATATTGAATATTTGTTTTAATCAAAACAGAAAAATGGCCGTGCACCTTATTGCCACTAGGTGCTTTGTTAGAAAATTCTATTGAGTGCAGAACCTGTCTTAAGATGCACTACTATCACTTTAATTTCGCAGATTTATTTGCGATTTTTATAGTGAAAATAGAGCGTAAGAACCTTATCTCGAGTTGTTTTTCCATTGGGGTCTCCATTCGCTGGCAAAAAATTATGAACCTTTAAGTTGTAAATGCTGACTTAGATTTCTTTCCGTTCAACAAGCAACTGCCAGTAACGCATCAAACTAAATTGTCTGTGAGCAAACCAAACTCACAACCAAAATTGCATGTAGAGAAGAGAAAAACGACCGGAGTCATTTTCGTTTTCCACATACCTCTTGCTAAATACTATTTAAATATCAATATATGTAAGGAATTGGATATTGTTAGTGAATTAATTTAATGTGCAAACAAAACATTTTTCTGGTTAAGTTTGGGAAAGAAAGCGAAACATGGTTGTTTTTATTTTCATTTACATTCAATAAAAATAAATCCCCAACAACGTTTGTAGTAACAATGTTGCAATGCACTTAGCAATGTGTAGGTATTCAAGCTCTACTTGACCCTTACGTGTCATTAAATATTCTCCGATCAAGTTACCTTTTGTTCCTCTGTTCTATAATTAATCACTGGCTACCTTTAGCAAGGCATGTTAGCCGATAACAAGTATTATTTACTACCCCAAATGACATGTTTTGTTTCACAAACAGAATTTCAAATGTTTGTGCAGGAATGCTGCTAGAGCAACCCACCAATTAAAGATCGTTTAGTTCTGAATTCACTTGGAGTTTAAAGCGAATTACAAACAACTTCAAACTCATTGCCAAGTCCATACTTTTTCCCCATCAGAGGGGTTCTGTCTCATGTTGCAGTTAATATTTCATAAAGGGTAAATGGGGAAAGTGTGTAGGGTGGACTTGTTCAAGTGGCCGTAATGAGAGATGATGCGCTATTGGCCCATTAAGGCTTGGCGAAGAACCCCTATAGCGGTTCTTTCTAATGACCAATAAGCCTGTAATAAAGTTCACCAACATAAAGTGAAAGAAAGGCCTTTCAACTTGTTCGGAAGAAAAGCTAAAGGGGAAGGAAGCACTTAAAGTTTTGTCTCTTTTAGCTGTTTTGTGACTTTATATGTTGGCGGTTGCAAGCTTCGATAGATACAGCTAAATATAGTAAAGTTTAATTTAAAAAAATAATAATTTGTGCTATTATTATTTATATTTCAATTAAAATACTGACATCACTGAGTCGAAAGTTTAACATCTCCATTCTTTACACGCAAAAGCATAAATTTGGAGATTGTAAGGAGTCTTAACATTCTTATTTCTCTACCACGTACGTAGTAGTGGAGTTGGTATGTAATCCACCCACAAATTTATGCCCAAGTGACACAAGAAATAAAGCTTTTGCGACTCCTGAATCGAAAAAAAAATAGAGCCCTGTGGGTGAGTGAGTGCAAATAATATAATTTGAAAACGAAATAACTCTCGTTTACATGGTGAGTTTTTTAGAAAATTATGATACCTCAAACACGTGTTTGACGGTTCTGATTAAATAACATATGTTTAAGATGTTTTCATTAAAACATCACATTATTCTTCAATTTTATGGAAATAGTTTCTGGCGTGCTTTTTTTCTCTTAAGTTTTATCAGTTATGCAAAGATCATTTTGTTGTAAGAAAAACTTACTAGACAAAAAAAAAAAAAAAAAAAAAAAAAAAAGTGGCCCGCTTAAAAGAATGTATTTCTTTTCTTCTTTTGGGTTGACCATTTGCAAGGCTATTTTTTATTTTCTTCTTCTTTTTACTCTCTCTCTCTTTCTCTCACTCACTTTCTGTCTCTTCCTCCCCATATTATTCAAATATAACGAATTTCAAAGCCATCATATAGCGACCAGCTAGTGCAGATTTTGATATCGTTTAAACCTGCTATATTGCTTTATTTCCATTCTTCCTACAAGGAAATGTGTATGAAAGAAATTTCTGAAATATATATCTACCTTGTTTACATGAAGTAGAGGAATAAGCATTTTAAAGAATAGTTCATAAAAAAGTAGAGTAAAACTTTCAATTTTTCCACTGACTTATGTTGAATTTTTATTTTAGAAAATTATCCTTTTTATATCTTGACATTTCCCCATTTTACCTCTCTTGCGCTTACCTATGCTGGATGGAGGAAATATTATTGCTGCCAGAATTTCGGAATTGCAGTTTGACTACCTGCTTTGTGATTCCCTTAAACGACATATTGGAGTATTTTGCATAAGTAAATAAAAACGAGTGGTTGGAGAAACCCAAAACTTGATATTTAAATACAAAGGAGAAATACAACGTATAACTTCAATGTTCTGTAGACAGCCTGTAACGTATCCTTCGCTGTGACTGAACTTCTCATACTAATTACCTATAAGTAAAAACCGTGAGAGATACAAGATATTTTTCGGGAAAAAAATGTAGAACTCATGAAAACACATTTTATATAAAAGATGTCTTTCTGAGCATTTATTGTTGAATGCTGCATTACTATACTTTATTAATGGAGGTTGCTCTCACGTTTCAGTTACTTTAATTTTACTTTTCTCCCTACAGTATACCTAGTAGTTAGAGTGAGTATTACATTCGATACCGCAATTTCTGACTGCTCTTACTCTCCACGTATGGAGATTACACCCTCCAGGACCTACAACTCAGTGCCTGGTCTGATCCCTGTTGAGAAGACAATCATTGGAGGTTTACTACACAGCCTGGTATGAGAATGAGGAAGGGAATTATATAATGGCTAAATGGATGAGAGGAGAGATGTATATAAAGCAATTGGTGAAATGAATGGCTGAGGAAACCAGAGAACCGTTGACCAGCAGATATCTCACACTTGGGAATCGAACCTGGGCCGTCTACCTAGACTTTGCAAGAAATAAATGACTTATGCCCCCCTGAGTACAGTAAAAACAACAATTTTTTAGAAAAAGGTCCATATGCACGTCTGAATCAGGTAGCTTAAAGAGAAAAACAGAGAAAATACTAAAGTTGATATTTATGTTTAGTATCTTTGAAAGATCCAGCTCAAAGATTTTCAGAAAATTCTCCCAAACTAAACAATCCTCAACATGGAAAATTTTTTGACATTTGTTATTTATCCAAAAATGGCTAAGTAATTGAAATACCATATATTTAACATATTTACATGATTAGTAAAACTGTACCTGCATCTTAAATTTTCTGAGAATAGCTCGAGGTGTGATCTTTCTGACTGGTTTTGGTGAAACTGTTAAATCGTAAGAGATAGATTCAAAATTGAAAAATAGGAGATCTCGTCAAAACACTTAATTTTACTGTCGCTTTCACCACTGCCCATATATATGAAATTTTGGCTTGAATTGTCAAACATTTGGACTATTTTTCAAATGATAGGATAAAGAATTCTAAAGTCATGCGACATGCTCGTAAAATATTTAAGTTTAGTGTAATTTTATTCTACGTACATCGAAATGTACAGTACAATTTCTGCAAAATGCTATTATCATAAGGCAGCTAAAAGAAGAATCTGTATTTCCTAGAAGAGTGGGTAGAGATAGTAATGTGATTGTAAGTTTAAATCATTCCTTTTTATTTCTGAGTACTTCAGCATAAGATTATTGACGTATTATTTAAAGAAAACCGTTTTGCTATGTGTATATATATATTGAGTAAGGAAGGGCAATACTGCCAGGCAGCAAAGCAATAGGATCCGAAATCCCGGTTTGTGTTGAGAAGGGGTGATGAGAGATCCACTATGCTGCAGCACTCTTCACAGCTGTTGACATGATCTGCTCTTGCTGTGACGACCTTATGCAAACAATTTCCGGAGCGTGCTTCGCGACGTGTTACGTTAAGTGCTATTTAAACGTGTTGGGGTGAAGCCTCAAGCGGCTGGTTTCCCCTTAAAAATAAACTGAAACAACAGCGTGTGCCATCAAGAGGGATACAGCAAATGTGATACAGTTGGCATAGCTCATTCGCCTTAAAACTAACTAACTAGGAATTTTTGTCATTACCTTTATTAAGGACCGTACTTTTATTCAGTATAATATTCAGAAATATTTAGTAAAATGTAATCTAATGAAATATCTAACATCAAATCCACATGCAATTATAAATATGTTTTTAAATTACATATGTTTATAGTCTGCATTTTGAAAGAAATTTCACTTTCATTTCAATTTATTTTATTTCATTCATTGGTCATACCCTTTATTAGCACATTAATTGTTTTGTCTTGCTTCATTGTCCTCCACAGCCATTAACTTAAATTATGATTAATATCTTAGGTAGTCTCACTCACAAATTTCACACTCAGTTGTCGCTGCATTCAATAAACACTTCTAGCGTATTTGTGGAGTACACAAAGTAACGCAAGGATATAAATAAAACAAGAGAAGAAATCAGTGAACAAATAAAATATCATTAATAAATTATAAAATAAGTAGATGCGTAAACAGGAGTGTATGTGCATTTTCTTCACTATCAAGCAAATCTGTAAGTCATCGCAACTAAATATCAATATTTTAATCTAAATTAACCTTAACCTAAATTAAGGTTATTAACTAAAGGGGAAAATGTAATCAATTACTGAGAAAAGACTTGGATGATTGTTCAGAATATGTGATACACACTCAAATATGTAAAAATATGTAAAATGAGATTTAGTATTATAGCATTGTCAGATTCACAGACATTGTTCACCAATACGGGAAAAAGAATATATAATTACACGAGAATACAAATGTACCTGTTTTGAAGTCCTACATTTGTCTTCTTCCTCTCTAGCTAATCGGTTTTCATCCATTGTCTAAATACTCTTCCCAATTGTTAGGGCAATCGCTCTACGATCTAGCGCTTCTTTTATTTCAAGTTTTCTAGCACTTTTTCATTTTTTATATTCAATTAGAGGCACATAACTTACTGACTTTAGAAACCTCGCTTCTATTCTCCTTTTACCTCTTCCTGTAGGTACCCAAATTTCTGCACCATAAAAGAACATTCCAATGTCATTATATACAATTGTAATTGTGTTTCACCGCCCTCCCCAAACATATTCTTTAGTTCCACAAACACTTGGTATTTATCGATTTTCTTTCATGTTCCCTGTGTTCTGACATGATACTTCAATTCCAAATATTTAAGGCTCCTTACTGGTTCAAACTGCAAGCCCAATACAGTTTCTTTGTCTTTTATCCAATGCACCTCATTGTTTTAGTTCTCCTTTGCAAAATTTTATGGTGAAATATAACCATAAAATTCGTAAAATAGTATGTATATATACACTTTTTTGTTACTTTGCATATGTGGAGCCATGCGTAGATGGTTACACACCCCAATTGGCAATCCGCAAACAAACACCGCACTTGCGATTCATTAATAATTATAATGATAATAGTACTAGTATAGTGAACAGCACAATTTGCATTTTAAGCACTAAAATAGCATTCATTCTCCATTTGTGTCTGTATTTGATTACACACATTGCATGATACCTGTCACTACATTTTTTGTAAACCACTTACACTCTGAGGTTGGTTGGTGATAATTTTTCCTTTTGCTCGTTCTGAAGTGAAAACCATTTACTACGAATCAGGTCTCGTAGTGCATGGAGACCTTGTACGTCATCGTACTCTACGAGAGTCGTTTGATAAATCTGGTAAAAACCAAGAACATCTCACCTTATTTCTCGACGGAGTCTCCAATGATGACTATAAACTTGGTCCAGCGATTTTCCAACTTTTTCGCCCAGTCCGAAAAATAGGTCCCGTCAAGGTTAGCAAAATACTCTTTGATGGTGATTATCACTTCTTCATTTGATGAAAATTTCTTGCCACCAAGCCAAATTCTCAAGTTTGACAACAGGAAGAAGTCACCTGCGGCTAAGTCTGGCGAATAAAAGGTGATGAGAAACCAATTTAAAGCCCAACTCATGCATTTTCGTAATTGCGATTGCTGATGTGTGCCATGGTGCGCTATGCTGGTGAAAGGTCGCCATTTTGCGTTTCAATTCGAGATTGAAATCGATCTTTACAGTCAGCTTTACAGGTGACAGTACAGCTTTACAGTCAACTCATGTTGTAAACGATCCAAAAATAAAGCATAATAGACTCCATACTATGGTCTGGCCTTTCTCCAAGTAGTTTATGAGGATTATTCCTTGAGAATCCCCCCCTCCAAAGTGGTCATCACCTTAGAAGCTGACAAAATGGTCCTTGCCTCCTTTGGTACACTTTCACCAGATTTTGTCCATTGTTTTGGCTGCTGTTTTGACTCTGGTATGTAATGGTGGATCCAAGCTTTATCCACGTTCACAAATGGTGCAAAAAGTCTTGCGGATTGTGATTAAACATCGTCAGATACTCCGTAGAAATGTTCTTCCGGATGTGCTTTTGGTCGACTGTGAGCAGTCGCGGCACCCATCTTGCACACAACATTTTCATTGGTAAATTTTCATGCAGGATATCGTGCTCTAGCTCATTTGAGATAGGCACAGCCCCAGCAGTCTTACAAATTTTGATTCGGTGGTCTTGCATATCCAGATCGTTAATTTTTTCAATGGTGTCCTGTGTGGCGACTAGAGTGCAATTCATCTTCGCTGCTTCTACGACCACATTTAAATTCACTGATCCAAAAGTAAATGGGCTTGAATGTTAGTACATAGTCGCGTAAACATCATCCAATTCAGTTTTGACTTGTGTGGCAGTACAACCCTTCAAATGAAAATGTTGAATAACAGCACGAAACTCTATTTTTCCCATTTTCATTGGCAGCTATCACACTGACCAGTTCAGATGGTTGTCAACAATGAACTGTATATTGTAGCACCTTCATATTTTCTGTAAAATCTTTTAAATAATCAAGCTTGCCATCACAAAGTTGAACAAAAAATTTCCGTCCCTTATAGAAATTTACCAGACCTATCGAACGACCCTTGTAGATGTATGTATTTGCATTAGTTTAGTAGCCGGGGGTTGACGGAGGATTAGTTTCATTCTCAGGTCTTATATAATTGACATCTTTCCCGTTAGTACAGGGATAGACGACATGACACTGGTTTTTTATCAGTGACTTTTGACAAGAGTGGCAGACTGTACACAAGAAAACGACTTGCGTCTCAAACAGATGACATTTAGGAAGGGAGAGAAGGCGACAACTCTAGTCCATAAAGGTAAACCTCACTAGTCAATAACACACTTCAAATACCTAGGAGTGATATTCCAGACATCAGGAACAGTAAACCCACATGAAGGAGAGTAAGAAACCATGAGTGACGTACCACATCTCTCATAGATGTCGTTAAATATCAATAATAAAATTACAGTAGCGTCGTTAACACATGACTTAAAACAGTGGGTGATAATGAGCACCTTTGTTTGAAACTTTATTTTATCGCAAAACATTTTCTCAGCATTTTTGTATTACCAAATTGGCACTTCGGGAAAGAGATATTGAGCAGGTCATGCTTCGCTTTTCACTCATAATGTCCATGCTACCACCAAAGGTGGGCTGCAGTATTGCAGTGTATCCCGTACAAATGTAGATGACTAGTTTGGGATTATTACAAAATAAGTTATATGGATGTATTTGTATTTTTATGTATTTTTCCTTTGAGCACTAGATTTGTGGAGTTGACAGCGTAGAAGAAACAGTAAAGAAGTTTACAATTAGAAAATTATAAATTAATTTTACTGGGGGGAAAACTGATCAAATCCATATTAATGAGTGAACTAGGGATATTATTTTTAATGGGGCCCTTCTTAAATGAAATACATTAGTGATAAATTATTAGCTATATTAATCACGATTATAAATAACATTTCAAGGTGCACACCTCAAGAGTTGTGAATGGAAATCACTTGCTATATTGTTTATCTGCATAGTGAGTATTAAGGAGTGAAAATGGAAATGAATTATCTTTAATTATTAGAGCTTTTAGTCTCTTATTCCATACGGAGCGTGAGAACAATTTCATTTTTCTCAGAGTCCACTTTATCGGGCGTAGTTATTTTACGTGCTATAAATAATGTCACGAAACTACCGATTTTGTTTCCCATCTAAGGAAGTCATGTTACCTATAGCTTTTTACGTTTGAAAAAATACATTATCCAGTGGCCAGGTTTGAACTCGTGGCCTGGAAAACCGAGGCTAGCACGTTACTCCCACACCACGGAGGACGACAAAGGGATGACTGCATGATATAGTTAGAAAACAGTTTCCTGTACATGATACTTTCCTTGTATATTTGTGTACGATTACATAGAATGACATACATATATGCAAAACGATAATAGAATTTTGAACTTGGATAAGACTAAGAATTTTGAAGCAGTTCTGGGTTTGATTTAATAAAATTTGGTTCGTAAAATTAGTTGCCGTCATGCAGCTTAATTGCAGCTATCGTACTAATATTAACAGCAGTATAACATTTTGGTTTTCCTTTGTTGAAAGACGCGTTAACTAAGCTTTTCTTCTTTTTCTGGCTTAGCTAATTTTCGGCACCTTTTATTGCCAGACACTTGTACTTCTTGAGTTATTATATGCTCCATAAAATGATTATAGCTACATCTAACCCGCAATACCCACTCCTGAGAAAATATCTATGGCTTAATAACCGAAACATGACTAGGGCATATCGAGAAACCATGATAAATAGCTATATAGCAGTTAAATTAAATATTTTTTTGATGTTTTAGAACCAAAATATAACCAATTATCTACATAGGCAGTTAATCAATATAATAAAAATCATGTGATATGTACACATTAAAATATAAAACATGAAATACATTGTTAGAAAAAGTTTGAACAAATTTATTAATTTTTATGGGCTTACAGTAAGTCAAACTTTAAATTGTCTTCAAACGCAATCAAGATAACCGAATGAATAGCTCTCATTAGTCTATTACATAGATTAATGCCCATATTGTTAGGCCATTTCCTGGATTTAGTCCTTACATTACGAGTGGCGTAAGATAGTTGTTTCTTATATTACATTCACGGTGTTGATGAAATGTCTCATTATGTAAAATAGCCTTAATAAATACCAGGAAGTTAAAGCATACACACCCGTTGATTAATTCTAATGAGAGTTTCAGTCTTTAAATATAGGACAGAATTAGAAATTGAACAAAGAACCAAAGATAATTCTTAAGGCCTATTTCTGTGAAATTAACACATTATAGATGTTGACACAATAGACATGAAAAAGACGCAATAAGCTTCACATGTTGCCCAGATAATGATTTGTTAAATAACTCAATCACGAGATAACCTTAAGCAGACGTAAATGTGATCAGGCCAAGTAATCCAAAACAATGACCAGTATTTAAATTCAGATAATATTCATCAGAAGCTTGCTGAAGTGAAACACGCACACCTATACCTATGTTCTAAGCCAGGTTATAACATAGAATTTGTTACATTTAAATGAACTTCCTCTACCGATTATACTTATATGGCTTCTCAAGCTGTTCTTGTACAATCTTAGATTATTTTTCAGTCTAATTTATTTCAATGGAGATAATTCTTTACAAAAATAGCTACATTACACAATTATTCTTACAGCTACAGAAAGGAGTAGTATTTGAGAACAACTGGACGCTATATACAGGCCTTGAAACTCCATCCATGCAACTGCATGTCACCACTTAAAATCAGATTTGTTATATTTGCCTCTCTTCATAAAACAGTCCTTATTATGCCTTCTCTTCAAATTATCCTAGAGCAGCATTTGTCGAAGTGGTTTCATTACACATTATCTTATTGGCTTGGTAGTGTCGGACAGATAGCTCGAATGCTTGTTTTTGGAATACTAGAGGGCGCTTGGTTCGATGGGTCGGTCATCACACTCTCCAGCAGTGGGACTGGTTTTCTAAGCTGGAATGCAAGCCTAAACTATAGTCTATATTTTAAAATCTGCTTACTATGAAAACTTACACTCTCTTTGTAAGATGACAAGCACACACAGACACACAAACGCACAAACACACACAAAAGTATTGTTATGTTTGTCTTACATGGCTTTTTATACCCACTCTTGTACGAAATATTTTTAAAATATTTATGTTTCTATCTGTATGTATTTCAAGTTAATCAAGAAAAATGTTTGCATAAATCACATTATTACACACTCCTCAAGAGGTGTAATGGGAATAGAACATAGGAGGCAAATCTTTTAAGATTTTTCTTCTCTTTGCATAATCATAAAACGAATGATGACTTCCTATTTAAGAAAAGCATAACTATTTGAAAATGCAAACCACTAACAACGAATATTCCAAAAGTGTTATATCCTCAAGATATCTGACACAAATTGCAGGCTCTATTAAAATTTACACGTTTTAGGTAGGGTTTACCAGTTATGCAAAGCTCTCCATAACAAAAAGCACTTCGGAGGATATTCCCCAAAAACTCAAGATATACTATTATATTTTCAAGAAAATGTCTACGTAATGAAGCCATTTGTGAAAATACTTATCTCAATTAATGTGAAACAGATGGAAGAATAAGCTTTTATAAAAATGGTCCATATAATAACGAGTAGTGAAATCATGTGAATATAACAAATCAGAAACTTTCTTTGAGCGATTCGAAAAATTGTGTTTCAAGAGTAGCAATAATATCTTATGCCCTAATCCCTGACATTATCAAACCAACCCTACAAAGTGAACCAGTGGCAAGAGCTGTACGTACAGATGCTAATACGAGATCCCTTCCTGATGATGTATACCGTAGAGACGAAGGTAACTTATGTTGACATAGTAAAGTCAGGACGGCAGAGTTTTCTAGCAATTTGTCTCCGGGTCGCGATGTTATCCACCAGGACACCATGAGGGATGTCCGCACCTCTACTTCTAGGCACACCGCTTCCCTTATCTGATATCCCACATGTGGGAGATGCTGAATCTCTGCTCCATTGGAGTTCTTAGTTGCTCTCTTCCTTTTGTTTCTAGCTACATGATCTATGTCGATGTCAACAGTTCACCTAGTGCTTTAAGGAAGGTAGGCTTTTATGAGCAAAATTTTGATGCCTTCTTACAGAATCCCCAGTGGCTACAATGGCAACAGGAGGGCACAGCAGACTTAGGTGACAGGCAAATATTTTAAGAACTAGTCGCTAAGTGATACCTTTCAAATTCCTTCTCTTTGCAAGAAAAGGGGAAAGAAAAACGAAATAAGTAAAAGGAGAAGCATAAGATTTGAAAATTCGAACCATTAGCAAGGTGTGTCTCGGAACTGCTTAAACCTGCTAAAAAGTGTGTAACATAAATTTCGTTTAAGTTAATTAACGAAAATTAATCACTTCTTCATACTAGCCTTATACAGGCTAAGGTTTTGAATAGATAGAGTTAACCTGAAAGATTCAATGTCATGGCCGGGATTTGAACCACGGATCTCCTGGTTTCCGTCGAGTAGCTCTTACCCATTGAGCCACCATGGTCAACATGCAGTCCTGACATTAAATTCTCCAATTGACAAATGAGCTTAATGATGAAGCCTGGGATTTAAGTACTTAGGATAGCAAGTCGCCACAAACGGTGTATCTCGGATGCGAGAACCCTAGTGGTTTATCGGGAAAATATATGAATCAATTGGAAAATTTAATGTCATAACCGCACGTTGGCCATGGTAGCTCAATGTGTAAGAGCGACTGGACAGAAACCAGGAGATCCGTGGCTCAAACCCCGGCCATGGCATTGAATTTTTCAGTTTTGCTCTATGTATATAAATTGTATTGTTAAATAGATCTCCGTTTTTGTATTGTACGATTTTGTGTATCTCTTTCTGTTTATCATTTGCGCAAAATAATCCAGAACAAATAGCAGTTTTCAAAATATTCAAGACATATATTTAATTTTCTTGAAAACACCTTAAGGTGTATGGTTTTAAACATAATTGTCAGCCATTCTTTTTAGAAATAATAATGGATTTGACAATTTTTCCACATAAAAGTTACTTTGCTAAGGAGAGATTTTCTTGAAAACCTTCATTCGCATCGTTGCAAGATGAATAATTGAAATTTGTGTTTTACTTATCTTTACACGCGCGCGCGCGCGCACACACACACACACACACACACACACAGAGAGAGAGAGAGAGAGAGAGAGAGAGAGAGAGAGAGAGAGAGAGAGAGAGAGAGAGAGAGAGAGAGAGAGAGAGAGAGAGAGAGAGAGAGAGAGAGAGGGTGGTGTAGTATCAATAATTTCATGTAAACCATGAAATCCTTAGCTTACGATTAAATTTCTTCCGAAAATTGAATTGGCGATAGTAAATGATGCTTATAAATATTCATTTAGTTGAAGAGCAGTGAAGTAAAAATACTGAACATTAATCTGTGACTAGATGATGTCTTGATGTAACCATATGACATCTACACACATCCAGTGAAATCCATCAAGGTGTGCGAGATCTCCTCGGCAGTCGAAACTCTCCCTCTTGAAACCAGGAGAGAAAGCCATGTGAAAATAACAGTTCAGAAATTTTTTTCCTGGCTACTGTACATATAGAACAAAGCTGATATTTTATTCTGCTTGTTCGGCTTTTACATAACGAGCTATAAATTACAGTGACGTTGTAATGAACAATAGTTCAACATCCATCTTTTGAGTTTATAAAAGCAAAAAGCTCAGAGGTGATTGCCTAAGTAATTAAATCGACCTGCTTGTTCTAGAAATCGCTTATGTATTGCTGACCACCAGGTTAGTCTGAGTGACAGTTGGCTGGTTTCTTTTACAATGGACATGGACATGAACGGAACTGAACACGACGTTAATGAGGCGCTAATGTAGGAAGTGCAATTTGTCATAGTCCTGTTATGTACAATGATAAAACTCAACTGTTAATTGGGCCTGCTGACAGAAGCCGTTCTTCTGATGGATAGTTCTGCACAAAGAGATCTGTCCAATGTGTATTATATATCATATTGTGTTGGAGCAAAATGGAAATATTTTTAATATTAATGTGTTACCATTGCGATTGTTAAAAAACAATATTAGGAGGCAGAAATTCAATGATCAAGATCGTAAACACATGCATGAAGTCACAGGATTTTGTGTATTTCTTTTCTGAGGTTTATGTTCCAATGAATTTCAAACAAGTTACATTGACACTATCTACATGAGTACGTTACTTTTGATGTGTTACTAATATCTGCCGGCTTCTGCGGTTGAAATTTATAGGATCTCTTTCTCAGGTTATGGAGGGTGAGTTTAATGATGGATAACACCATTTAAGTTGGCTGATCTAAAACGTATGGAACTGCCCTCTTTTCTCGTCTCCCAGTCCGACCAACCTCTCTCTATCTCTTCCCATCTCTCCCTTTCCTCCCTAGCACACCATTAGGTACATAGGTACAAAATATAGGTGCTAAGGTGCTAAGGTCCAAATCTTGTCGTACTTCATAAGTTAGTTGATCAATTTAATGATTAATATATGAGATATTTGATAATCGATAACAGTAAAACACTTCTGTAAAACAAAAACACACACGAGAAAGACGCGAAGTTCTTTTATCAACATAAGTTCCGCCTTTATCAGGATTCTCCTACAGGCCCTTGTATTAAGTTGCCAAATTTGAAGATTGTCATTCAAAACGAAACTACTTTTACTATGCTACTTGCTCTAAGAATTCATTTTGCCTATCTTATTTCCTGAACTGGGTTATGTGTATTTCCCTTTTCTCTGGGATTTCTGAAAGTAACTGAGTTTCAGGAATTCCTTGACCCACTTGTTTTCGTGTCAACATGATTTCACTAACACCCTAATTGCCCTAGCTTCACTGCAGTATGCTAATTGCCTTTTCGAAAACTTTTAAATTATTGAACTTATCAATTGATACGAAAAGAATTTATTGTAAGTCCCAATTGTTTCTGTTAATGGTCAATTATTCCGGCATAAACATTCAAGAATCAGAGAAGTCAGTTACATATCAAATTTCGGGCACACTGTCTGAAAACACACATGTCCAAACAAATTACATTCAAGAACTGGGAAAGTCAAATAACACAAGACATTTTGAGCGGGTCTGAAATCACGGGTAATCGAACGGTATGGTTCAGGTGATTTCGTCTGTGGCCCGCATTCAGGAGACCAGGTTTCGGTTCCCATGGCCGAACTACCTGATCCATGGGTTTTTCGGGGGTTTTCCCGGGTCTCCAGGCCAATACTGGGTAGGTTAATTACATCCCCCGAATTTCCTGTCCCTCCATTTCATCTCCATTATATTTCACATCATTTCGCATCTGATGGTCTCTTTCAGGGTGGAAGTGTCGGGAGTATCTCGGAGTGCATGGCAGGATGATATTCTTCGAGTGAACCACTTCCTCCTTCGGTAGATCGGTTGGAGGTCTTCGAACAGGCTGCTGGGACTTAATTCGAACCACAGTACGGGAGAATGTCCGTTTTCCTGGCCTACCGGGGAGGTTTCGATCTAAGTAAGTTTCCAATCTTCCCTCTGCACTGTCGTGGCTCCTTGGGACATCTACCAATTGTCTCCTTTCACCTCATCCTTCCTCTCGGGGATGCCCCACTTGGGACATAGGTATTGTACAATTGATAAACACTGGTCACAGTGACGAATCCCCTCCGTAGTAATCCTAATCCTAATCTTAAAATCACGGATAAATACTCTATGAATTGTAAATCATACTTTAGTTTCACACAATATGTCTGTAAGAACAAAGTATTCCATAACAGACGGATCAGGACAGGAGAATCCTGGGATGCTTACATTTCATACCATTTTCCTTCATTCCATTTTCTTATGTTCTTTCAGCTGTACTGGACTCCTGCGTCTCCTACTTCATTCTCCCTCCTCAATTGTGTTATTGACAATAGATATGGTAAATTGCAGTGCACAAGGTGTTTACACTGTCTCTATGCCCTAAGGGAAACGACAGGCAATCATCAATGGTTATGGTTAGGTATTGTAACATGAGTACTTTAAAAACTGGTGAAACATTTTGGAAAATCAATGCAGAAAAAGCAGGTAATGCTAAAGAAGAACATTATTTCGTGTAGTGACACATAAACTTTGTCACGAGCGTGATGATAGTATCACGCAAAAAAACGTACTGTGAAAAATACTGTAAAGAGCGAGAGAAAATAACTGTACTGCCAGAAAGCTGAGATGATGCATCCAAAAGTACATTGGAAAAATTTGAAATCGAAAATTTGTGCTGAGAAAAATTTGGAATTACCTATAAAGTTCTCTTTCTAATACTAAATCTGAACCAAGAGCCAAAGAAAATGTCACCAGCTATTATTATATGGAACTTGCCTAGCATGTCAAAATGTCAATTAATGCCAAGAAAAGTAACTCCATTGTTTTTAGTAGAACTAAGGGCAAAATTATTGTTAACTATCACATGGGAGGGGTGCAAATCCCACAGGTGGACATCTGCAAATATTTGGGAGTGAACCTGGCAAGTAATGCTGGATGGGACGAACAAGAAAATTCCACATCTAGGAATGCGTGGAAGGCATTACATTTCGTAATGAGAATATTGAAAAAGGGGAGCGCTAGGTCCAGGGAAATTGCCTACAAGGACTTAGTGCGGCCGGTTATGGAATATGGAGTAGCATGCTGGGACTCGTATAGAGCTAACCAAATCGATCCATTAGAAAAAATACAGAAGAGGGCAATAAAATTCATAAAAAGAGGCAAGTATTTTGGGCCTATAAAAGGAGATGAGACTAAATGGGATGAATTAAGAATTAGACGTAAAAAACATAGGCTGGTAGCATTATTCAAAGCTAATGCTGGTGTAAAGGCATGGGTGGGCGTTAGTGTAAGGTTAGATAATCCGGATTATTATGGACGAAACGATCATAGGTATAAAATTAAGGGTAGAAGATACAGAACCGATGTAGGAAAATTTTCTTTTGTTAATAGAACCATTGAAGAATGGAATGAATTGCCTGTAGCAGTCTTTCAGGGCTGTCCCCTGTCGCTGAAGAAATTTAGAAAAAATCTAGATGGTTTATAGTTTAACTTTTGAATTATAATGGTATATAATATGTAAATAGGGAAGTAATTAGATATGTTTTAAGTGACTAAAGTAAAATAATATCATGTTTGTATTGTTTACTGTATTATTGTTGTAAATCTAGTATTTGTAATTTGATCTGTGTTCTTAACTCTGCCACCGGGTAGTACCCAATTGCAGTCAATAAATACATACATACATACATACATACATGTTCTAACATTGAAATTCTTATAGTTGTGAATTTATTTAGTATTATCGTTACCGTCCAACTTTTATGCAGAACTTGCCTACATAATTGCCGAATTTTCCACGCCTCCAAGAACATGTGCTTAGCATTTGCTGACATTACACCTTCATTGTCTTTGGCTACTTTCATGGATTGATCACACTGGCCCTTTTCCACTCCCTTTAAAATCTTTCTGGAATCACCTTCCAAGTCTTGCTAAAATTCTATTATTTATAGGGTTATATTATCTTCACTTGTCTTCTAGCATGCACATCACTCCCAATAAATATATTATTCATGAGCTCCAAAAGCCACCCAAGGTTCGAAAACGCGAAAGAAATAGGGAATTAAAACTAGCAATGTGGAAGGTAAAAGTGTAAATATATTTTATTTAATAACATATATGACTGGACATTTTAAAGCATATCCTTACTTTGTCTGGTAGAATGTTCCAAAAATCTCTGAGGTTCAGTAAGATTTTGCTGAAATTTGTACATTTAATGGTAACTAACTGGAGTCCTGTTTAATTTACATAACTGTCTTATGGGTGTATTCTGGGAGGTATTTGGTATCCAGGGGTAAGCCGATAGACCTGAGATGCTTTTAAAGGTAGCAAAATAGAAGTAATTATTTTCTAAAATCAAGTGCGGGTGGTCAGAATACATTTAACACAAATAAAACTAATAACATACAATAAAATGTTATGACCCTCTTCCGCATATTGACTTGTGACATGAAGACCCCTAGAAATGAGTCCATGAACCGTTTAACCATTTTGGATGCGTCACTGGAACTTTCATGGCTGTGTAACGTTTCTAATAAAAATATTCTGTATATGTATGTGTACATCATAACTTGGAAATGAAGAATCTGTTAAATGCCAAACCCCTTACCTATTTATATAAGTTTATCCATCAAGATCCGAATACGTTTCAAGAAAATCCGTCCATCCAAAACTGTTAAATCTGTTGTCTTATGTTCTCAAAATGTTTCTAACAATTTTGATTAAAGTATCATATGTTTAAAATACTTAAATGAATACTAAATTTATATGTTGAATTTTCTACGTAGAGTTTATGAAGTCCTCTTCTTTCAGAATATTTTTATAACCTCCCTTAAAAAGTAGGAAAACGTACGGGGCAAAGAGGTAGACCAACTTAAAATCATATTATTTAAAATGACTATTTGTACATGATCAATTTCCGAGATTCTATTAGTTATAATTTTGTTATTATATATAACATTTCAAAGTCGGCATTAGAAACGTACTTTTTAATCATATGACTATCCTTCAGCCTTCTGCATCCCTTTTATATCCTCAAGGGAATTCAATTTGTAGAGAAATTATTCTTGCAAACTTTATCTCTCGCAATATGAAATATATAAAATAAGCTTTTCCAGATACAAGCTATAGTCTTGTGAATATAGCACATTAGTCTTTATTAATCTATGCATTTATTATTGTTGCAGTAGGCAGAAATTGAAAATATAGTTTATAAAAGAAATATCTACTTATATAGTATAACATAAAATACAACATCCTTTCATTGCTTGCATTCTACACCTTTCAAAGAAGTTTACACCACACTTCTACTCTCAGAAAAAGACCTCCCCTACCGCACCAATAAAACTGCTAGCAATAAACGTCCAAGATTTTTCTTCGGGAAACAACAGAGAATTTTGGATAAGCACCTATTGTTTGAAAGACAAAAACTGTTGGACCCTGGATATTTGTCACTGTTATGTCGTCACTTCGACAGTCGATATAAATGTCCTGCTACTATCTACTCAGACATTGATACATCTAACACATTTGAGAGGGCAGCGATTTTTACGGACCCCCTCCATTATTTCCGTTATCTCTGGAGCGGAAGGACACAAAGAACATAGCCTTCTGTACCTTTGTCTCTGTATCTAATGGTTGCAGAAAGCCTTAAATTATTTAACATTTTTAATAGATTAAGGAAGCGCGCTAAGTCACAAAGAGAGTACTAGAAGGTGGAAGGCATTATCAAACAAGGTTCCTGAAACAGCAAAAATCTGAAGTCGGAATAATTAGCAACTAGTCCAAAAACTAGACCCTATCTAGTAACATCTGTATTGTAACTGTAAGGGAAATGACTACCGGAAAACTGCCACTGAGTTTCTCTGAAAACAGTTTAACCAATATGTCAGAGTGTGCTACTGTCCATTACTTTCGTACTCAATATTTCACGACTTTCTCTTCAAAATCTTATTCTTCTGTTTGAAGGAACCTTTACTTCCTGGAGTTCCCCATGTGCTTTTGACTGGTTAGGCGCCGGCCTATATCACCAATATCGTGGTTACAAATACAACTAAGATCATGGTTTTAAAGCGTGCTTAAACGTAACAGCACCATGTCAGTATATTTAGTGGCATGCGAAGGAAGTTCTGCAGGACGAAATCCCGGCCCACCGGGGACGCTGATATGATCATGTTAATATGCAGCATTCGTTAACAAACTATTTCAAAATATATTAAATAACTCTAAATTCCCAGACTCATTTTAAGGAATAACTTACCCAGTTTGCATAATTTAAACGAAAATGATGTGTAGCCCCCAAGCCGTCTACTCAACTAACTTTTCCAAAAACGATTCTTAAAAAAGTATTATTAAAAGTACTTAAAAAAGTATTAAGTACTTCACTTAATTTCATTTTAGGTATAAGAGGAGTTACATATGCTAAAACGATACAACCTTTTCAACATCTGTTGCTATTTGATGACTTAGAAATTCTGTTCTCCTTGCACAAAGAGAGAGACAAAAAGTAATGATTTCCATTTTAGAAACGTACAAAGAATTTGAGAATTTAAGCCAATAACAAAGACAATCCTGGAAATGATCTATGCCTCAAAAACAGTTTTGACATAAACTATGTGCTTATGTACTTTGAGTAAAATTCTCTTAAGGTATGTCAATCATGCAAAACGCATTTAGAATGAAGAGATCTTCAGAGGCTATTTTAAGAGAATTGAAGATGAGCATTTCATTTGTCAAGAAAGAACATTCAAACATATTGTACTTTAATCGAAGTTCTTAGCATCACTTCTGAGAAAATCAAATTTTGGAAAATTTTTCTATGTAAAGTGTAGTTTTGTGTGTGAGAATTTCTTTTAAAATCTTTCTGTGGTATCCTTGAATAAATAATTTGGTATTTATACAATTTCTATTACTGATGGTCAGAGACATATATATTCTAAAGATTATTTTGCAGGGCCCTCAAAATACGTATTTTCGCTTAAAGCTCAACATTCATTACTTCTCCTATTTATTGTACCTACGCAGAAGATAAAGTGAAACTAAGTTCTATAACAGCAGCAGTGGCAAAAAAAAAAAAAAAAAAAAAAAAAAAAAAAAAAAAAAAATTACAGACGCTATCAACATTCCTGAATTTTCATTTGAATGAACAAGTCACCCGATTAAATTCCTCTAAAGTTATTTTCTTAGATTGTAAATTGACATAAGAGCATAATATACTAGTGATCTTTACCCGGATGCTTTTGAAAGCCTATAAAGTAACACAGAAACGCAATCCAGAGAAAATAAACCGGAGGCTTAAACCGGTAACCATTACGTTGCATTCTTCTGAGTCGAAATCACACTAGGGTTAATAATTCAATACCTCATTACCGTCATCATCATGAGGCCATTACTGGACCTCGCGTGTGTTACTTCCCTAGTGGTCATATTTTTTCAACTTCACCGCGTTTTATTTCTTTTCTCTGGTTGCTTCTGCTGTCGACGACCGAACAAAGCTACAGGGAGGGGAATAACCGAACAAAAGAAGGTAAAGGCTGATACGAGAGAAGTTGATAAAATACACCAAACACTAACCCGGCTACTTTAGGAGACAATGAGCACATCTGGTTAATAACCTTCTATTATTTCCCTCGCGGAGATAAAAGGGAGATGCCTTCTCCGTTTTAAAACAACAAAAAAGAAACGGGGGAGGAAGAGAGGTCGAAAATTTGTCTTTTTCATCCAGTGGCTTGTTGGTACTAGATGGCAGCATTAAGAAATGAGTTAGGTTTCCAGTTTGGGCAAAGGGGTTCGTTTACATTCCGGAAGGCTGAATCATGGTTAAAAACTCTTGCTGTCTTGTGTATCAGACAGGGCGGCTGCTTGGTAATGATAAATCAAAGTAATCAAAAGAGATCGTAATACAAAGCGTTAATAATAATGCTGTTTTATCAGAAACAGGTATCAAAGAAAGAGAGAGAAGACCAAAATAACACACCTAAGTTCAAAACAGAAACCATGATCTGGAACTGCAATGATAGATAAATAATTATATTAAATAATTTACATATGTTAAACTCAATATGTAACATAAACAAAAGTTGAAATTTTCTCAGGGGATAAGAAGTCATTAGCAAGGACAGTTATGCATTGAGTAACAGCAATTAACTAAAAATCAGAATAGGTAAGGCAAATAGATGTTCAGGTGAACTCACTGAACAAGAAATCCTTTAGATTATTGTTGTTCTAGGTAGATACACTTAAAACTCAGTACGTTCAGAATATGCAAAGTTGCAAATGCGCACATATGCCATTTCTGAAAATAAGATAGAGGAAAGAATTTTTGAATTTAGTAAGTAAGTGAGCAAATAGGAAATAGTTGGATTTTCAATATGCTTACAGTCTTAAACAACACGTGGAAATAATTATTTCTTCCACAGTAGCCATGTGTAGGCTAAGTTTTTTTTTTTTCCGGGTCGCCAGGGGAATGCTGGGTGGGATAGTTGCATCCCCCGAATTTCCTGCCCGTCATTTCATTTCCATTATCGTTTCACATCATCCCTCACGTAGTAGTTGGCGGGAAAGCGTCGGCGAGAGTCTCGACGCTGTATGGCAGGATGATATCTTCCTGGTAAACTCTTCCTCTTCCGCACTGTCGTGGCTCCTTGACCGAACACCATTTCGCCTCATCCTTCCTCCTGTGGATACTCCACTTGTGGCATAGTCGTAACATATTCAAATTGGGCTCAGTGCCGAATTCCCTCCATAAGAATGTATCCTATCTAATCTAATATTTCAGAACATCCCCTCACACCACTCCAAACGCTCTTCACGCAGTTTTTTCTTTCGAAAAGTTATATTTTCTCCAAAATGGTGCTAAGGATTTTGATTAAACTATCATATGTTAGTCATGACAAATGAAATGTATTCATAAGCTATATTTTCTGGTAATAGCTTACCAAGCCCTCCTCGTTCTGAATGACTTTAGATAACTGGTAAACCGTAAGAAGTAAAGAAAATCGTACTAAATAGAAAGCTGATTGTAGAACACACAGTTATGCCAAACCATTCTGTTTCAGTGTTAACCATTTGGGATATATTATTTTTATTGGTTTAATTTTCCAAATACTTAACTTTTCTCAGGTGGAAAAATCTGTATTCCTTGCTCCCCTTCTTTCTCTTTCTTTCTTTTCCCTTCTGGTCATGCAAAGAGAACGGAATTTCAAAGCCATCAACAGCAACGAGCTATTCTATTAAGGATTTGAGTATCATCTAGGTCTACTGTATTTCCATATTCCCCTTGTACCTACAAACGATGTAAAATAAAACTATTTCTGTATTTATATCAATTATCTTGAAATAGACAGAAAATCCTTGCATTTTTAAACAGTGGGTAGAGAAAGTCGTATGGAAGTACACATCTGAAAATACGTTTTGATTTTAATTAATTAATTTTAGTAAATTAATATTTCTAAATAAAGGGATTGTTTACTCTGTTTACTGCTAAAATTAAGCAACTAAATTAATTAAGAAAATTAGGTAACTAAACTAAAACTGACTCCACCTGTCCTAAATTTGGCCTATATACGGCTGGTGGAAAGAACAATTTAATTTCCATTAAACTAAAACTTTTAGAAAAATCGCTTCTAGCACTTCTGTCCATTAAAAGCATATCGAAGTGTAAATCAGTGCAGTAGTGTTATTAATATGGAATGTTTTAAAACTTAACGCTCTTGTAGCCATCGGGAGATTGGAGGTAATAACTCGGGGAGAGGGATAGCAGCCCACTTCCGATTATACCGAATGAAATGGAAGCAAAAACGGCAGGTTACGAATACTTTCGAGCTAGCAGTTGCCTAGCCTGCCGCGAGAGGTCAGGACGCCCTAGCATTATAGGTATCAAACCCCTTTTATAAAATCTTTATTGCAGCCAGTTGCTATTTCGATATGACTTTCCCAGCGTAGCCCATGGAACATTAAACAGGTCTATCAGTCATGCAGATATTTGTGCAACCAACACTCTTGTTTGGAAAATAAATCGCAATCTTGAATTGCGCTGTAGAATAGTGGAATATTCCATAAAGATATTTAAGTATGCAAATGTGCATTTTTGATATAATAGGTGCGGTTCCATTTGTCAAAGATAATCAGTAGGGCTAGTAAGTTGAGGATCCATAAATTACCTAAAAAGACAATTAAAAAGTCCTAAAATATCCTAAAAATACCTAAAGTTGGAACAAAAATACATAAAGAAGTGATAAAAATTAATTTTCAATTAGATATTCAACTGATATACAATACATCGAGCGAGAAAAACTACATGTAAGGAATGGTTCTTCTGATTCAGCAACCAGCAATGGACATTCTAGGAAAAGAAATTTAAATGGATATAATTAAATAATACTTGGCTTAGCCACCCTCATGCTACAGAAATTCAACTTCAGAAAGCCAAACACAGTTGGCGTTGCAGTATATCACAACAGGCATCTCTAAATTCTTAGGTGTAAAGCATTGTGTTTTCTGACAGCACATTGCGAAAACATTGAAAAACTCTCCATACCAACGGATGTCTTTGGCGGATACTTGAAATGAGTGAAATCTTGTGGAGAAAAATAAGCGCATATTTAGAGAGGGTTTACTAGGTTCTCTGCTGGTACAGATAATACAATAGAAAGGTTCCTTTCGTCTGCTACCTGCTGTAGCCAGTCTTAGTAGTGCGTATTATTTAGAAGACATTAGAATTTAAGCTAGACTCTGTTGAACAGGAAGAAGATAATCAAAAGAGTTTAAAGTTTCAGGGAGAAAAAGACAGTTAAACGAAACAAAAATGTTATAAAAAGGGACCTTGAATAAAAAAAAAAAAAAAAAAAAAAAAAAAAAATACCAACAAATTCTAAATAAAATAAAATCCCGCATTTTCTTACCTGTAGTCACCATAATTAACATATATATATATTATGTTGCGCCTCATCTTCAGAAACTAGGGAAGAAAGGATTTTTAGTCAACTTCCTAGACCTCTTAACTGCAAGCCTGGCCTACGACAACAGTGAGCTTTGTTTGTTTGTTTGTTTGTTTTTGAGAACTAATAACCTGCTCATATTGTATAATATAGGTTTAGTAATTTCAGCTAAGATATAAGTTTTGAGGCTTCCTGAATAAAAAAAGAAACATGTTTAGAATAAGGTCCCATGTGTGCCTGCGTTCGTCTTTTGTGTGCCCGCATAACTAAACAACGAAATACCACATGCAAATACAACGGTTAAATACCACATTTGGTATTTAAGTTCAGTTCTTCCAAGATGCTAACACGAAGATTTTAAAGTAAATCTCCCCCCCCCCCCCACCCAACTAGCAATCACAAATAAAGATGCTTCCTCTTTAACTTTCTCAAAAAAGGCTAAAACTTTAATGAAGATATATATTAAAAACATTTTTGCTAAAATAAAGTACCTGTACCTACACTGAAATAGTCTGTGAATTAATTGTATAACTAATAAACAGTAAATAATTCATAAAATCTTACTAAACAAAACTTCACCTATAGTTAAAAAATACAATTGTTCAACAAATGTTCTTTTAGCGTTATCAACTTCCAAGATGTAATTTTGTCATTCATTTTAATGTTCAGATACCATAGCAACTACTAGTTACTTCGTTTTCTTATGCGCTCATGCAATTTCACATCCAAGTATAACAAAAAGTTGACTGTCCCTTTTGCGTATCACGTGCCTCTTGTCCTATCCATAATGAATGTGTAAATTTCAGAAAATGTTATCTTGATTGTCAAAAGTAATAGAAGAGTAAACGTTTATAAGAAAAGTAGGTAAAGAAGGACATACGAAAACAACACATCATAATTTCTTTTTCAAACTAAGAGATCGTACTCAAGTAAGAAGTACCTTAAAACAGGTCGCTTATTTGACACTTTTAGTGGCCCTCTATCTCTGTGTAGTATGTCGTTGTGGCATAAAATCACCTAATATACCTACAATATTTATTTGTAGCAGGAGCGGCATGATAAAGCTACTGATCCAAACTGTACTTTTTCTCTTGAAATGTTCGTGAATTGGGTGATCAGATAGGAACTCTATTACGTTCCTTCACTTAATTTTTCTTACACGAGTAAATTATGTAAATTATATATTGCGGTAGAATTTACGACACGAGAGCCAGTCCGAAGCTCTGAGAATTCACGAAAACGAAGCCTAAGTGGTGCAATACTATTTCAAAACCACTTGCCAACGTGAAATTCAATTTATTTAACAGGAGATTAAAATTGTATATATTTTGCAGGAATGTTTTTAATCGTTAGCAGAAAAAATTATCTGTAGCAATTTAACACTTTTTGTCCAAATTATCTTATCTATTCAATATTTGCAACTTGTGCTGCTCATTATAAATATTAGCCGGAAGTAGATGGCAGTTTTAGATAAACTACTTTTTTTATACTAAGGCAGAATTGAATAATCATTAATATTATACAAGCTCTTTGCGCAAGATCATGAAAACTAAATAATAAACACTTATGTTTTAAAGTGTTCTTACAATTTATAACAATTAAAATAACTGCAGCTAATATTTCGCAGGCGATTAATCCACAAAGCTGTATTTTTCCAATAAACTTATGTTTATTTATACTTAACGCCATGCCTCGGAACACAGTACTGCATGTTTTGTAGAAATATAACAATTCAATTAATTATTTAAGTGCAGAATTAACATTAGTGCATACATTGTTACATCATTATCCTGCCAATATTCCATAACAACCAAGGAAAAAAAAATGTAATTGAAATCATATTTGATTGATATAAATGTCTTTATATAAAATGTATTGAAAGTTTGTTTATGGCATTCAAAATCTATTGTTTAATAAATTAAATAAATATATACATATATCAAATGCATATATAAAATATTGAATAACTAAAATTCCTGTTAAACACAAATATATGATACCTTTTACTCACCACATCAATATCCAAACAATCGAAAGAAAAGTTGACCATGTAGAAATATATTTCGGGAAAACATTCCCCTGAAAAATTTTTCTTGATTCTTCTTAATGCCCGACCAAATAAAGAAATTGGTATTCGTAGGACATTTAGTTTCTCACATGATCACAGAGATAGGGGTGCACACGTATCTTCTCACAGAACTCTGATTACATTAATTTATTTATCTATAGCTTTCACAAAATAGTTCTAGTTACTTCTTGATCAAGTTTGTAATAATAACAAATATTTATTGAGTTGAAAGAGCTTCTGCCCTTTCTCAGGGAATTTCCTTAGAATTTTATCATTTTTCTAAAATAATTTTAATAAATCGGATACTTAGACATTAAGTTATATTACCTTGGTGAAAAACAATTATTCTGATATTATTCAGTAATTATTATTATTATTATTATTATTATTATTATTATTATTATTATTATTATTATTATTATTATTATTATTATTATTATTATTATTATTATTATTATTATTATTATTATTATTATTATTATTATTATTATTATTATTATTATTATTATTATTATTATTATTATTATTATTATTATTATTATTATTATTATTATTATTATTATTATTATTATTATTATTATTATTATTATTATTATTATTATTATTATTATTATTATTATTATTATTATTATTATTATTATTATTATTATTATTATTATTATTATTAGTATTATTATTATTATTATTATTATTATTATTATTATTATTATTATTATTATTATTATTATTATTATTATTATTATTATTATTATTATTATTATTATTATTATTATTATTATTATTATTATTATTATCATTATCATTATTATTATCATTATCATTATCATTATCATTATCATTATCATTATCATTATCATTATCATTCATTATCATTATCATTATCATTATCATTATCATTATCATTATCATTATTATTATTATTATTATTATTATTATTATTATTATTATTATTATTATTATTATTATTATTATTATTATTATTATTATTATTATTATTATTATTATTATTATTATTATTATTATTATTATTATTATTATTATTATTATTATTATTATTATTATTGTTATTGTTATTGTTATCATTATTATTATTATCGTTATCGTTATCGTTATCGTTATCGTTATCATTATCGTTATCGTTATCATTATTATTATTATTATTATTATTATTATTATTATTATTATTATTATTATTATTATTATTATTATTATTATTATTATTATTATTATTATTATTATTATTATTATTATTATTATTATTATTATTATTATTATTATTATTATTATTATTATTATTATTATTATTATTATTATTATTATTATTATTATTATTATTATTATTATTATTATTATTATTATTGTTGTTGTTGTTATTATTATTCAGTAATTTCAATCCAGTTAACGTATGCTGGCCATAATGATAATTATTTTACGACCTTCCTTTTTTTAAAATCTGACTCGCTTTTTACTTTTTTCTCTCAAATGCTATAACCATTAATGGTAACACTTTGTAACGAATTAAGTCTATTTCCTTTCTTACTTTCTTACCCAGTGTTATTTTTATAATGCTATATGGTACTTTATTATTTATCACTCACTCTCTCTCTTTATTGCGATCTAAAACACCTAGATATTTGAAGCTTTTACCTGCTCTAGTGATTGTTAAATTAAAGATCTTTTTCTTTGTATTTCTTTAGCACATTGGGCGATTACGTTTCTTTGTATATTATTCTCTGTAGGTCCTGCTATGATGAAGCCATTATAGCCTGATCATTAGCAAATATAAATTGTCAACACTGATATAATTTCTAAAACATTTTAAGGTTACACTATTTCGTCAGTATATAAATTCATATCTCATACATAAAAGGAAAGTAATGAAAGTAGATGGACAAATAACCTTTTATAGCAGTAGTTTGTAGAAGAAAGAGTAGAAATAGTCACGTGAATGGAAAACGTCTGATTCAACCTTCCAATTTGGAGCCTACGCACAAATGCAATCCTAGTTGAAACATTTTACAGCTATTCAGAGGTTTTTTATGCAGATGCGTACCATATAAAGACAAACAGAACAGTCAATTATTCAGTTTTACAGAAGACATAAAATCGAATGCCCTTGAGAATGACTCTACATACGTTATGCCAGAGACAACTTGCTCGGTAATTTGTCATTTGTTTACAATTTCACTAATTACGAGTTCCGCAGATTCTAACCTGAAGCCCACCTACTCCTGCCCAACGCAGTCACATACAAAATGCACTTCCTTTGAAATAAGGAATATTTTATTAAGAAAAATACGGCTGGTCACTATTAAAGATATTACTTAACTCAATTTGCATATAAAGTTTGTAAGCAGAGCTCGTTTAGGAAAAACACCTGCCATGTGTGCTCACCATCTAAAACGTGTTTTATTTAATGACGTCAAAGGATCATGTTAGACACATTGAGAAAAGCAAAAGGAATGTTACCTTCAACGTTCTACATACGAGTAGAAATTTTCTAATATGTTAAATTAAGTAAAAAACCGGGACATTTAAGAATAATTTATAGTAATAGTATAATTTTTAAAATGTCTCCTCTTTACACAGGGTACCCTTATCGCCCGGCCGCTGCGTCCTCCAGCCGCAGCCAAAGGCCACGAAGAAATGCACGATTAGGTTGGTGGGTGTCGGTTCTTATTTTAAAGGTCGTATAATCAATAGCTTTGATTTTAGCATTTTCAGTTGATATTATATGGAGGTTTGCAAGTTAATTCCACAAATCCAAATTACCCTTCACGTGGAAAAATTCTTTATTATCTTTTATTTTGTAAAAAAGTTTTTCTAAAGAGTTCGATTAAAATAGCACATGAAAAATATTTTCATGATTAACAAAATGTGTAAACATACTCTTTTTTTAAAAGAATAACCGATGAAGTATCTACCTACACTTCATTAGCAATGAATCGAAGGTATAGTTTTATATAGCTGTAATGAAAAATTCGTGTAATTTCAACGTCACTGGATATCTACCCATTGTTTATATATTTGACAATTGCTTCAATGTCCGCCTCGGTAGCGTAGATGGTAGCATGTCTGCCTCACGTTCAAGAGGTCACGAGTTCGAATCTCGGTCAGGATGAACTATCTGGATAAGATTTTTCCGGGATTTTCCCTTATCCTTCAAGACGAATGTCGGGTAGCTTTAAGCCCCATGGACCCTGGTCTCATTTGAGCATCATTTCACCCAATTCATTCATCGTCCGATATGACTTAACGTTGGAGAACGTAAAATTACAAAAAAAGGTTGCTTCAATATGTTGTAACCTGCAACAAAACTATTTCTGCACACGTTTCTCTAAATGTGTTCAAGTGTAACTTATAGAAGCTTAAAAATATCAACAGTGGTGGCTTATAAAGTCATGTGAATGTAAACAATAAGATTTTAATAATACATTCAAAGGTCTCTGTGAAGATGCCTCATTGCATTTGTTTGTTGCATAGTTAAACTATGCATACTGTAATTTATCAGAAGATATTTGCAGAACGCTATGACATCATCTCCGAATCTATTAGAAGCATGAAGGAATTTATAAATGTCCTCAAGACGGCATATGGACAACTTTAAGTGGTTTGTGCTCCGAGGTCAATTTCCAATGATGGCAACTGTCATTGCTGCAATGCATCGACTTGAACTGATCGATATTTATTGTTCTATAGTGAGGTTCCGTCGTCACTGCCTTAATAGTTATCATACTATAAAGAAATCTTCCATAATTGGGATATCAAAGGCTATTAGTGGTAAATAGAAATAATAATATAGCAAACATAGGAGATAAAACACAGTAAATGTTATATTTAAATTGAAATTAAATCCACGTGCTACATATACTTACGTATTTTAAGTTAATCTAGAAGGAAAAGTCTTTTTTGTTAAAGACTCCTTGAAACCAGATGGCGTATCTACGCCGGCAGCTGTTGAATTGATTTTCATCGTGCATATCATGCAAAACAATTGGATAATTTAAAGACATAATGAGTTTCCTATGTTTATTTTCTCTCAGCATCAGCATCCAATGTTGTGCTCTCTTCTGATTGAATGATTGCTTGCCTGTCGCTGGTAATGAGTCACCTGATATGTACCCAATAAAGATGTTTGTCGAACAACCATTCCTCTAATTCCTCTTCTATCGATACCAATGAGTGATTTGTTAAGAGTATGACTGTAGTGCCAATTATAACTTCGCCTATCTTTTGTCAAGCAAATTTCAGTCACTCGTTGTGTCCTGTTTCCTGCTGAACTGTGGATCTATCGTAACAGTAGGGACAACGCAGTTGGATTCTAATTCAACTAAAAGCGGATTTCCTTCCAACTGTCAGCCTTCTCAACTCCTGTGATTTCTTGATGACCAGGTACCCACTTCAGCTATATTGCATTCAGTGATACACCCTCATACAAAATTTGAATAATTGCAGCTTGGATACTGTACGTGAATGAATGAGTGAAGGCATAATGTTTCAGACTCTATAGTAACGTATTTTGTGGTTTAGTTGAATGCTGTTTAATTACTTTAGCAATGAGATTTCGTCTTAGAAAACCTTACTAAAATCCACGTCACTGCCACTAATACTTATGTATATTATCTACTATCTTAATGGCGATTGATGCGTCACCTTTTGATGACGTCTCCAGTCTCGTTCTTCGCTGTACCTGCTATGAGCTTCTCTAGTGACGAGCTTTTTCTCCGGCGGGTGTGAGCATAAACAGTAGCAGTGAAGTTGACTGAAATGCTGACTGCTAACTTTTGACATATTTCAACTTTACGACTTAAAATAACTATTTCTGCAATAATAATGATGGAAGTGTCTGCAGAAAAGTTCATCTGAAGCACAACTCAAGCACGGTCTATGGATACTACTAACTTCCGATAATCGATCACACTAAATGCTGCTGTAAGACATGATGTAAATGAGCAAGTTTTCGCAATACATGCTCTTTTGTTAAGTTAAGTAAACTGCTCACAAACGTTGCCGTATATATTGTCAATTCCTACATTTCTAATTCTCATATGTTGTAATTTACGTTCTCCAACGTTAAGTCATATCGGACGATGAAGGAATGGATGAAATGATGCTTAAATGAGCCCAGAGTCCATAGAGATTAGAGTTACCCGACATTTGTCTTTTAGGATAAGGGAAAACCCAGGAAAAACCTTATCCAGGTAACTCGCCCTGACCGAGATACGAATTCGGGACCTCTTGAACGTGAGTCAGACACGCTACACTCTAGGCTACGGAGGCGGGCCTTCGAATATGTAACGCGACTAATTACCCATTCTGCCTATAAACCTCAGCAACGATCTCTTTCACGTAACTTTAATTACCTGAGCTACTCATTAATGACAAAATTTTGCATTGCCAAACTAATGACTGGCATACCCGCTTTTTGCATTATACATTGATTATAGCATATAAGGAAACTATTTACCGCAATTATTTACTTGTCATTTCTTTTTATCAGGTAGCCGTCAATAATTTCGGACAACTGCAGTGTAGCTTACGCAATCCTTTAGTTTGTTTTTATTGGATATGCCAGAATGCCTGAGCATGAAGTCCTTGTTACAACCAAGTGCAGCTTTAACAAATCTATACAAAGAAAGGCATGCATGTTTCATACGGGTTTAATTAATTCGTGTTCGAGGACTTCTCTTTTCTGTAATTCATTGCTCCGGCTTTTACGTGTCAGCTTTCAAAACAATACCAAATAAGTTGCGGCGAAAAATAAATAACAAAAAACTTGCTCCGGGCACCTGGTGCTTGGGCAGTGCCACAAACAATGGCACATTCTTTGCCGCGGCCGACATCAGCTGTGGAAGGCGCTTTAAAAATGGCAAATGAAATTTTACTTCCAACTATTTGCAGCCTGCTTTTCTTTCTAAAAGGGAAATAAATGATTCCTCTGTTCTACAATGTAGGTACATGGAAAAACTCAAACGATCGAGGAAAAATGCGTTACCTAATTTCTAAAAAGCTACCTTCTTACAGACACATAATTTAATAATAGTGTTCACTTTATTGTAAATTTTTGCAAAATGTATTAATTAGAACAATAGAACGGGGTTACCTAGGTTCATCGGGGATGGATAACGCTGGAAAAAATCTGCATTTATAACCGATCATAGTACATCTTATGTTCACTAACAGTTTTTCAACGTAATATAATTACGTTCTCTCTTTAATGCAAAAGATGTCTATTGATGAAGAATATCATATTACAATAAATTAAGAAACAATTAAATGATTAAGTAACCGAAAGAGAACGAATGTAAAAAAAGTTATCTTCGAAAACCGCATAGCAATAAAATTTAACACAAATTATATGGTATTGTACAATTAGAAAATAAGTTCATAGGATTTCTAGCAATCTTTCCAGTACCTGGAGAGCGATTTTCTTGAAAAGCTGATTTTTCATTCCGAAGTTCCCAAGGACGCTTAATATTTTTTTCCAAAATGGTCCATCTGGCTCGTAATTTCCAATGCTTCCAGGTACTCAAGTTGGTATACAAATATGCATATGAACAATCTTGTCAAAATTATACACGCTAGATCAACATATAGATACATAACAGCTGTGCAGTAAATACAACCTCGGAGTTGCTTTTGATTTACATTAACTCTTCAAACAGCTAAACTACATCGGAGTTTTCAATTTTGTAACTGAAATCACAGAAACCATATTCTCGAATTTACTTTCTGTGCAAAGAGTACGGCATCTCACCGCTAAAATCGATATGGAGCTTTCATTTGGAATGGATATTCCCTTGTTTGTTTGATGAATGTACATTGGACTGCAAGCAAATTTCAGCCGTTTAGAGTGTTTTGTATGTGAGGCAGCGTTCTAGCCCAGAAGATTACAAATACCTATGCAGAGTGGGTAACAGCAAATATGGACACACTGTAGTAAACTTTAATTTAATAAGCTAATTCGCTGTCAAATATTATGTTTTGTGAGAACTCCTAATTGTTAATAAACTTAATTAAAATTTATTGCCATCCACTATTGCATTACAGAGACCTAAAGTTTAATTTCTGAGCAGTTTTCCATTAGACGTTTAAAGCTTTAAAACCTGTGTTTTAGGAATTAAGTTCGTTCACTTCCATAGTTGTTACAATACATTCCATTGGTTTAAATGAGGACTTTATAAGAAAACGTTTAGTACATATTTATAGTAAGCCATGGATAAAAACATAAAGTGTTGTTTGTAATTTACGTCCTCCAACGTTAAGTCATATCGGACGATGAATGGAAGGATGAAATGATGCTCAAATGAGTCCGGGGTCCATGTAGCTTATAGGGTTACCCGACATTCGTCTCTTAGGATAAGGGAAACCCCCGTAAAAATCATTATCCAGGTAACTCACCCTAACCGAGATTCGAACTCGGGACCTCTTGAACGTGAGGCAGACATGCTACCATCTACGCTACCAAGGCGGGCATAAAAACATAAAGGCAGAATATTACATAAATGGTTATGTTTATGGAAAACATATCAGAGAATACAGTCTTAATTAACCGTTTCGTATGTTTAGGAAGCTCATCCCCCATTTCATTCGTAGAGCCTCCTTAGTCTTCAGTGGTCATATTGGAGGCTCTGCTTTGAGAAACGATTGATTTAAAACCTTGGTTTTAAACTGCTGTCCCTCACTAATTTTATTACTTTTCTTTATTAAGAATACAGAACATAGAAATTTCCTGTGCAAACTTGTAATGAATACGGGACTTCTGGTTCAGAAGCCTGGCCGCTAATCACTTAACCACAGAGGCATATTTATTTCGCGTTAGACAGAATATCTTATTTCTTTAATGTTACACAAAGTGTTAAGATTACTAGAGTCCATTGCATTTTATTCGCTAAAATCAATTTCAAGTTTTGAATATTAAGATCATTTACAAATGCCTAACACAAAATAAACTTACCTACTTGAATGCCTATCAGCTATTTTTGTTCGTGGGTATTTCTTTTCCTCCAAAGAACCATTACATACCTCTATCACATACTTTAAGTCTTAAAGTAAGTATTGTATTCCACCCAAAAATTCGATACAGATATTTCACAGGAAATACATATTCTGAGACTTCCTAAATCGAAACAAACAAAACATGATTTTTACAAAAGGTAAATGGGCGCACAGCAGAAAAACGAATAGTGCTGGTATTTAGGAAAAGGTTTTGAACACTCTGATCTTTTGAGAAAAAGAAGGAAAAAGTAGAAAGCAAAGGGCCCCACCCATCTGATTTTCATGACAAATAAAACGTAAGCCTTGAATTTGCTCTAAAGTCCTCTTAATTAGGTGTGAATTAGCTGGTAAATCATCATATATAGATGAAATCCTACTATCAAAGGACACTGATCTCGATAAATCATATAAATTATGCCAATCACATTCTTTTGAGGAGGCATAGCTTATAATTGGACTGAATTTTCAACTGCTTAATGCTTTTATCAACTAAGCAGACCCTATTTGCTTTTTATTCCGGGGTAAAGTAAACAAAATTTTAAAGTCATCAGAGAGTGATCGGTTCTTAAAACAATTGATGATATGCTTAAGGCCTATTGTATTCCTTTATTCTTATGTTACCTTCTAGAAAATATGCAATAAATAGTTTCTGCAAATCCTTATCTCGGTTAACAGGTGTTTGTACATAGTTGAGAAAGTCACCTACTCCTGTTAGGTGTCACTTATCAGACACTTCGATCTTAACAAGCATAAATAACATTTAATTTAAAAAAATATATTTCCGTTGTATTGCAGTTTCTTCACTCAGCCTAAAAAGTTGCAAAGTAGGCTTCGTGAGCTCTAGGAATACCTGTATTTTTTTCTAGCTTGCGTGCTGTCGTTAGGAAGGTCCGAGAATTGATGCTAATTTTCCTCGCAGTTCACATTCCGGGTTTAAGCCTCGCGCACATATATTCCCCCCTATATGGTTACACGTCATAACAAGGAGTAGAGGATATCTCCATCGGCATACTAATGACCTGTATCGCCAGGGGCTATCCAAATATCGCCTGCAAATTTCATGCCAATTTACACGAAAACTCAGCGTTTCATTCACTGTTCACTACTATCGTACTTTCAAGTGAGTAATTTTATCGTAATGAGCGTTAAGGAAGCATCTACTTCAAGTAACCATCACAACGAATTGTAACTAACAGACTATTTATTTCATTCATGTTTTGTAATTTCTTTTCTAAATTTTACTTGCATTTAACGCCGTTGTCCTCTAGGTGTTCTAGATTTGAAACTTCCACAGTACCTACTTCAATTATTTAAATTTCTTTAGGAAATAACCACTGTAATTTGGTCTCTTAAATAGAAACCATCTAGAAATGGTGTTCTACATAAATACGAATTTATTTCTGTAAAACGCGGAAAAGTTGAAGGTATAACAACCGAAATGAACAATTTTATTTTAAACAATTCTGGCTTTTAAATTATATGGATACTAATTACCTAAAACTATATTTGGAATTTCATCATTAATTTGATACAAATCTTATTATTGCAAAGAGACTATCGGTACAACACCTGTCATTTCAAACTGAGAATTCTTCATCACTTCATGGAAAAAGTTAACTCCCATATACTTAGGTATAGAGAGATACAGGTCAGTCAAAGGCTCTTCTCCACAAATTGTAAATTCTAGCATATAATATAGCAGCTTCTATGTTCTAAGTTATGTGGTTTCTTTCTTGGAAAATATGGTTCTGTATGCATCTATTTTGGTTTTAATAACTTGGTTTGTTCATTTAAAAAAGTGGAACTAATAAGTTTTAATCACAATCTATTATAATTAGAGAAAACTGTTTTAATAATGTATTGATTAAACTTGACAAACATTAAATTCGTTTAATATTTATCCATAGTCAACATTCTCTAAAAAATGCAATTTTAATTTTTGTGCTCTTTTCTAAAGTATTTTATATGGTTTGAACATAAAATTTCTTGAAATTATGCTCAAGTTTAAAAAAAAATAAATGAATAATTATTGAATAATCCAAAATTTTGGAGATTACAGAGAGTAATAATTTTTCTGCAATAACTTGGATATAGTATAAAAAACATGACATAACAGATATTTTTGTAAACTCCTTTATCAGAAAAGGGTGATTTAATAGTGAGCCTTTTAAAAATATTCAGATACCTACAGAGGGAAGAAACTTTATTGTATCAATGAAGTTACTAAAATCAATAATCTAATACCAATGAGCAAGCTAGATCTTTGAAACATAACAATAACTTTACTGGGTAATAAATGTGTACATTTCAACCTTGCATAAACGCAGGTCGATGGAGGTAGGCATTTACATCTTTTAAATATTAAAATTTTGAGTTGGTAGTTCATGAATTTATCAGCTTTAGTACTAGTGGCAGGATTAGCATTAAACACAGGTACATTGATGTTGTTTGTTGAAACAATGGCACTTAAAATTGGCTAGCATGCACATAGTTTATGCTAGAACAATTTGTCTACGTCACCTGACTCTGATGCAGCACCAACTGAACGCCACTCATCGACAAGAGTTAATTAAGCAATCGTTTTTATGATGGCCGGTTAAGATTTCATTACGCATGATTAGCATACTGAAATGAACACCAGTAAATAATGCCGTGTTGGAATGTTGGGAAGGTAATAATTACATGTTGGAATGGACGAGAAGAATGACATGAGATGTGGGTAGCAGATCGCCTCTAACTTATTTAGCCTTTCCTAAACCTTGTGACTATATTCCATTGTTCTTATTGTTGTTTCAAAAATTCATATAATAAATTTACTTATATTCTTGTTTTATAAAACTCTGACGTATGTATTCACGTTAGCAGCCTTCTATACTCATTCTTAAACTATTGTTACAAAAGCGTACTACTTCATTTGCAGAAGTAGTTTTATTTCCTATTTCCGTATAGGTACATTGGAAATAGGAGAGTAAATTAGGCTTGTCAAATGTTTTAAGAGTGAGTCGCTATATTATGATTTTTAAATTCTAGGACAGAAAGTAGCACATGTATTTTAAAAATACAATCAATATCAAACAACAAGGAATATTTTGAAAATAGGTAAATTGACATTTTTTTGTGTAGTTAAATTTTCGTCTATCTCATATGGCTTGCACTTGATACTTTTACTGGCTCATAATTGCAACCAACTGTATTCTTATGTTCATTTTACTTACAGCATTCGAAATATTTTGCATAATTCAGTTTTAATAGGTTCACTCAATTTGCCCCTTCTTTTGAAACACAATAATGTAAATGATTTCTGAAAATAATCATGAAATTATTTATACCATTGGTCTTTTCTCTTTAACTACCCTCTTATACTACTAAGCAGTGTTAGGATATTCTTGTTCCTGTTAACCCTAATGCGGGTTGAACGGAATCGCCGGATCGTGTGTGTGTGTGTGTGTGTGTGTGTGTGTGTGTGTGTGTGTGTGTGTGTGTGTGTGTGTGTGTGTGTGTGTGTGTTTGTGTGTGTGTTTGTGAGAGAGAGAGAGAGAGAGAGAGAGAGAGAGA